>JAQIHN010000997.1:425000-579863 GCA_027917425.1 Gastrophryne carolinensis | reverse complement strand
GCACTCACAATTGTTACGTTTAGGGATGAGCGAATCGATCCGGACGAACCCGGATTCGATCCGAATTTCAGGAAAAATTCGATTCGGATCGAATCCGAATTTCCCCGCGATTCGATCACTCGAAGTTTTCCTTTAACATCCATTCATTTACATTTACAGGCATTCTAAGATGGCGGACGGGACATGTCTGGACATGTATCCCGCGCCAGTGCAAGCTGGGGCAGTCACATGCAGCCTATCAGCAGCCAGCAAGCCCGGTGACGTCACACAGCGGTATTTAACGGCGGCCATCTTGCTTTTCCTCATTTCTCTATTGCATTCGTGACAGACAGACAGAACGCTGTGTAGCTGAGGCAGTTAGACAGGCTGGAGACAGGGACAGACAGGGACAGGCAGGAGACAGGCAGGAGACAGACAGGAGACAGACAGAAAGCCAGGGAAAGGTAGGAAAAACGGAGCTGGCTGACAGGGAGATTTTTTTTTTTTCATCCAGCCTTTGTTAGCGTTTTCAGGCTGCTTATAGTAACTAACTGTGCATATATACTGAACTGATCTTAAGTCTGCTGTGAGGCATCCCATTCTGTGACTAAAGCAGCCTCTGTTTAAGACCATATAAGCATTTGCTCTTATCATATTTGAAATTAGGCCTGATAAAGACACTTTTGCTGGCCAAAGCACTACTGGACCCTGCCAGGTCCATTCCTGCCCAGGGCATCCCATTCTGTGACTACAGCAGCCTCTGTTTAAGACCATATAAGCATTTGCTCTTATCATATTTGAAATTAGCCTGATAAAGACACTTTTGCTGGCCAAAGCACTACTGGACCCTGCCAGGTCCATTCCTGCCCAGGGCATCCCATTCTGTGACTAAAGCAGCCTCTGTTTAAGACCATATAAGCATTTGCTCTTATCATATTTGAAATTAGGCCTGATAAAGACACTTTTGCTGGCCAAAGCACTACTGGACCCTGCCAGGTCCATTCCTGCCCGGGGCATCCCATTCTGTGACTACAGCAGCCTCTGTTTAAGACCATATAAGCATTTGCTCTTATCATATTTGAAATTAGCCTGATAAAGACACTTTTGCTGGCCAAAGCACTACTGGACCCTGCCAGGTCCATTCCTGCCCAGGGCATCCCATTCTGTGACTAAAGCAGCCTCTGTTTAAGACCATATAAGCATTTGCTCTTATCATATTTGAAATTAGGCCTGATAAAGACACTTTTGCTGGCCAAAGCACTACTGGACCCTGCCAGGTCCATTCCTGCCCAGGGCATCCCATTCTGTGACTACAGCAGCCTCTGTTTAAGACCATATAAGCATTTGCTCTTATCATATTTGAAATTAGGCCTGATAAAGACACTTTTGCTGGCCAAAGCACTACTGGACCCTGCCAGGTCCATTCCTGCCCAGGGCATCCCATTCTGTGACTAAAGCAGCCTCTGTTTAAGACCATATAAGCATTTGCTCTTATCATATTTGAAATTAGGCCTGATAAAGACACTTTTGCTGGCCAAAGCACTACTGGACCCTGCCAGGTCCATTCCTGCCCAGGGCATCCCATTCTGTGACTACAGCAGCCTCTGTTTAAGACCATATAAGCATTTGCTCTTATCATATTTGAAATTAGGCCTGATAAAGACACTTTTGCTGGCCAAAGCACTACTGGACCCTGCCAGGTCGATTCCTGCCCGGGGCATCCCATTCTGTGACTACAGCAGCCTCTGTTTAAGACCATATAAGCATTTGCTCTTATCATATTTGAAATTAGCCTGATAAAGACACTTTTGCTGGCCAAAGCACTACTGGACCCTGCCAGGTCCATTCCTGCCCAGGGCATCCCATTCTGTGACTAAAGCAGCCTCTGTTTAAGACCATATAAGCATTTGCTCTTATCATATTTGAAATTAGGCCTGATAAAGACACTTTTGCTGGCCAAAGCACTACTGGACCCTGCCAGGTCCATTCCTGCCCAGGGCATCCCATTCTGTGACTACAGCAGCCTCTGTTTAAGACCATATAAGCATTTGCTCTTATCATATTTGAAATTAGGCCTGATAAAGACACTTTTGCTGGCCAAAGCACTACTGGACCCTGCCAGGTCCATTCCTGCCCGGGGCATCCCATTCTGTGACTACAGCAGCCTCTGTTTAAGACCATATAAGCATTTGCTCTTATCATATTTGAAATTAGGCCTGATAAAGACACTTTTGCTGGCCAAAGCACTACTGGACCCTGCCAGGTCCATTCCTGCCCAGGGCATCCCATTCTGTGACTACAGCAGCCTCTGTTTAAGACCATATAAGCATTTGCTCTTATCATATTTGAAATTAGGCCTGATAAAGACACTTTTGCTGGCCAAAGCACTACTGGACCCTGCCAGGTCCATTCCTGCCCAGGGCATCCCATTCTGTGACTAAAGCAGCCTCTGTTTAAGACCATATAAGCATTTGCTCTTATCATATTTGAAATTAGGCCTGATAAAGACACTTTTGCTGGCCAAAGCACTACTGGACCCTGCCAGGTCGATTCCTGTTGGGGCATCCCATTCTGTGACTACAGCAGCCTCTGTTTAAGACCATATAAGCATTTGCTCTTATCATATTTGAAATTAGCCTGATAAAGACACTTTTGCTGGCCAAAGCACTACTGGACCCTGCCAGGTCCATTCCTGCCCAGGGCATCCCATTCTGTGACTAAAGCAGCCTCTGTTTAAGACCATATAAGCATTTGCTCTTATCATATTTGAAATTAGGCCTGATAAAGACACTTTTGCTGGCCAAAGCACTACTGGACCCTGCCAGGTCCATTCCTGCCCAGGGCATCCCATTCTGTGACTACAGCAGCCTCTGTTTAAGACCATATAAGCATTTGCTCTTATCATATTTGAAATTAGGCCTGATAAAGACACTTTTGCTGGCCAAAGCACTACTGGACCCTGCCAGGTCCATTCCTGCCCGGGGCATCCCATTCTGTGACTACAGCAGCCTCTGTTTAAGACCATATAAGCATTTGCTCTTATCATATTTGAAATTAGCCTGATAAAGACACTTTTGCTGGCCAAAGCACTACTGGACCCTGCCAGGTCCATTCCTGCCCAGGGCATCCCATTCTGTGACTAAAGCAGCCTCTGTTTAAGACCATATAAGCATTTGCTCTTATCATATTTGAAATTAGGCCTGATAAAGACACTTTTGCTGGCCAAAGCACTACTGGACCCTGCCAGGTCCATTCCTGCCCAGGGCATCCCATTCTGTGACTACAGCAGCCTCTGTTTAAGACCATATAAGCATTTGCTCTTATCATATTTGAAATTAGGCCTGATAAAGACACTTTTGCTGGCCAAAGCACTACTGGACCCTGCCAGGTCCATTCCTGCCCAGGGCATCCCATTCTGTGACTAAAGCAGCCTCTGTTTAAGACCATATAAGCATTTGCTCTTATCATATTTGAAATTAGGCCTGATAAAGACACTTTTGCTGGCCAAAGCACTACTGGACCCTGCCAGGTCCATTCCTGCCCGGGGCATCCCATTCTGTGACTACAGCAGCCTCTGTTTAAGACCATATAAGCATTTGCTCTTATCATATTTGAAATTAGGCCTGATAAAGACACTTTTGCTGGCCAAAGCACTACTGGACCCTGCCAGGTCCATTCCTGCCCGGGGCATCCCATTCTGTGACTACAGCAGCCTCTGTTTAAGACCATATAAGCATTTGCTCTTATCATATTTGAAATTAGGCCTGATAAAGACACTTTTGCTGGCCAAAGCACTACTGGACCCTGCCAGGTCCATTCCTGCCCAGGGCATCCCATTCTGTGACTACAGCAGCCTCTGTTTAAGACCATATAAGCATTTGCTCTTATCATATTTGAAATTAGGCCTGATAAAGACACTTTTGCTGGCCAAAGCACTACTGGACCCTGCCAGGTCCATTCCTGCCCGGGGCATCCCATTCTGTGACTACAGCAGCCTCTGTTTAAGACCATATAAGCATTTGCTCTTATCATATTTGAAATTAGGCCTGATAAAGACACTTTTGCTGGCCAAAGCACTACTGGACCCTGCCAGGTCCATTCCTGCCCAGGGCATCCCATTCTGTGACTACAGCAGCCTCTGTTTAAGACCATATAAGCATTTGCTCTTATCATATTTGAAATTAGGCCTGATAAAGACACTTTTGCTGGCCAAAGCACTACTGGACCCTGCCAGGTCCATTCCTGCCCGGGGCATCCCATTCTGTGACTACAGCAGCCTCTGTTTAAGACCATATAAGCATTTGCTCTTATCATATTTGAAATTAGGCCTGATAAAGACACTTTTGCTGGCCAAAGCACTACTGGACCCTGCCAGGTCCATTCCTGCCCAGGGCATCCCATTCTGTGACTACAGCAGCCTCTGTTTAAGACCATATAAGCATTTGCTCTTATCATATTTGAAATTAGGCCTGATAAAGACACTTTTGCTGGCCAAAGCACTACTGGACCCTGCCAGGTCCATTCCTGCCCAGGGCATCCCATTCTGTGACTAAAGCAGCCTCTGTTTAAGACCATATAAGCATTTGCTCTTATCATATTTGAAATTAGGCCTGATAAAGACACTTTTGCTGGCCAAAGCACTACTGGACCCTGCCAGGTCCATTCCTGCCCGGGGCATCCCATTCTGTGACTACAGCAGCCTCTGTTTAAGACCATATAAGCATTTGCTCTTATCATATTTGAAATTAGGCCTGATAAAGACACTTTTGCTGGCCAAAGCACTACTGGACCCTGCCAGGTCCATTCCTGCCCGGGGCATCCCATTCTGTGACTACAGCAGCCTCTGTTTAAGACCATATAAGCATTTGCTCTTATCATATTTGAAATTAGGCCTGATAAAGACACTTTTGCTGGCCAAAGCACTACTGGACCCTGCCAGGTCCATTCCTGCCCAGGGCATCCCATTCTGTGACTACAGCAGCCTCTGTTTAAGACCATATAAGCATTTGCTCTTATCATATTTGAAATTAGGCCTGATAAAGACACTTTTGCTGGCCAAAGCACTACTGGACCCTGCCAGGTCCATTCCTGCCCGGGGCATCCCATTCTGTGACTACAGCAGCCTCTGTTTAAGACCATATAAGCATTTGCTCTTATCATATTTGAAATTAGGCCTGATAAAGACACTTTTGCTGGCCAAAGCACTACTGGACCCTGCCAGGTCCATTCCTGCCCAGGGCATCCCATTCTGTGACTACAGCAGCCTCTGTTTAAGACCATATAAGCATTTGCTCTTATCATATTTGAAATTAGCCTGATAAAGACACTTTTGCTGGCCAAAGCACTACTGGACCCTGCCAGGTCCATTCCTGCCCAGGGCATCCCATTCTGTGACTAAAGCAGCCTCTGTTTAAGACCATATAAGCATTTGCTCTTATCATATTTGAAATTAGGCCTGATAAAGACACTTTTGCTGGCCAAAGCACTACTGGACCCTGCCAGGTCCATTCCTGCCCAGGGCATCCCATTCTGTGACTACAGCAGCCTCTGTTTAAGACCATATAAGCATTTGCTCTTATCATATTTGAAATTAGGCCTGATAAAGACACTTTTGCTGGCCAAAGCACTACTGGACCCTGCCAGGTCCATTCCTGCCCAGGGCATCCCATTCTGTGACTAAAGCAGCCTCTGTTTAAGACCATATAAGCATTTGCTCTTATCATATTTGAAATTAGGCCTGATAAAGACACTTTTGCTGGCCAAAGCACTACTGGACCCTGCCAGGTCCATTCCTGCCCGGGGCATCCCATTCTGTGACTACAGCAGCCTCTGTTTAAGACCATATAAGCATTTGCTCTTATCATATTTGAAATTAGGCCTGATAAAGACACTTTTGCTGGCCAAAGCACTACTGGACCCTGCCAGGTCCATTCCTGCCCGGGGCATCCCATTCTGTGACTACAGCAGCCTCTGTTTAAGACCATATAAGCATTTGCTCTTATCATATTTGAAATTAGGCCTGATAAAGACACTTTTGCTGGCCAAAGCACTACTGGACCCTGCCAGGTCCATTCCTGCCCAGGGCATCCCATTCTGTGACTACAGCAGCCTCTGTTTAAGACCATATAAGCATTTGCTCTTATCATATTTGAAATTAGGCCTGATAAAGACACTTTTGCTGGCCAAAGCACTACTGGACCCTGCCAGGTCCATTCCTGCCCGGGGCATCCCATTCTGTGACTACAGCAGCCTCTGTTTAAGACCATATAAGCATTTGCTCTTATCATATTTGAAATTAGGCCTGATAAAGACACTTTTGCTGGCCAAAGCACTACTGGACCCTGCCAGGTCCATTCCTGCCCAGGGCATCCCATTCTGTGACTACAGCAGCCTCTGTTTAAGACCATATAAGCATTTGCTCTTATCATATTTGAAATTAGCCTGATAAAGACACTTTTGCTGGCCAAAGCACTACTGGACCCTGCCAGGTCCATTCCTGCCCAGGGCATCCCATTCTGTGACTAAAGCAGCCTCTGTTTAAGACCATATAAGCATTTGCTCTTATCATATTTGAAATTAGGCCTGATAAAGACACTTTTGCTGGCCAAAGCACTACTGGACCCTGCCAGGTCCATTCCTGCCCAGGGCATCCCATTCTGTGACTACAGCAGCCTCTGTTTAAGACCATATAAGCATTTGCTCTTATCATATTTGAAATTAGGCCTGATAAAGACACTTTTGCTGGCCAAAGCACTACTGGACCCTGCCAGGTCCATTCCTGCCCAGGGCATCCCATTCTGTGACTAAAGCAGCCTCTGTTTAAGACCATATAAGCATTTGCTCTTATCATATTTGAAATTAGGCCTGATAAAGACACTTTTGCTGGCCAAAGCACTACTGGACCCTGCCAGGTTCCATTCCTGCCCGGGGCATCCCATTCTGTGACTACAGCAGCCTCTGTTAAGACCATATAAGCATTTGCTCTTATCATATTTGAAATTAGGCCTGATAAAGACACTTTTGCTGGCCAAAGCACTACTGGACCCTGCCAGGTCCATTCCTGCCCGGGCATCCCATTCTGTGACTACAGCAGCCTCTGTTTAAGACCATATAAGCATTTGCTCTTATCATATTTGAAATTAGGCCTGATAAAGACACTTTTGCTGGCCAAAGCACTACTGGACCCTGCCAGGTCCATTCCTGCCCAGGGCATCCCATTCTGTGACTACAGCAGCCTCTGTTTAAGACCATATAAGCATTTGCTCTTATCATATTTGAAATTAGGCCTGATAAAGACACTTTTGCTGGCCAAAGCACTACTGGACCCTGCAGGTCCATTCCTGCCCGGGGCATTCCCATTCTGTGACTAACAGCAGCCTCTGTTTAAGACCATATTAAGACCATATAAGCATTTGCTCTTATCATATTTGAAATTAGGCCTGATAAAGACACTTTTGCTGGCCAAAGCACTACTGGACCCTGCCAGGTCCATTCCTGCCCAGGGCATCCCATTCTGTGACTAAAGCAGCCTCTGTTTAAGACCATATAAGCATTTGCTCTTATCATATTTGAAATTAGGCCTGATAAAGACACTTTTGCTGGCCAAAGCACTACTGGACCCTGCCAGGTCCATTCCTGCCCAGGGCATCCCATTCTGTGACTACAGCAGCCTCTGTTTAAGACCATATAAGCATTTGCTCTTATCATATTTGAAATTAGGCCTGATAAAGACACTTTTGCTGGCCAAAGCACTACTGGACCCTGCCAGGTCCATTCCTGCCCAGGGCATCCCATTCTGTGACTAAAGCAGCCTCTGTTTAAGACCATATAAGCATTTGCTCTTATCATATTTGAAATTAGGCCTGATAAAGACACTTTTGCTGGCCAAAGCACTACTGGACCCTGCCAGGTCCATTCCTGCCCGGGGCATCCCATTCTGTGACTACAGCAGCCTCTGTTTAAGACCATATAAGCATTTGCTCTTATCATATTTGAAATTAGGCCTGATAAAGACACTTTTGCTGGCCAAAGCACTACTGGACCCTGCCAGGTCCATTCCTGCCCAGGGCATCCCATTCTGTGACTACAGCAGCCTCTGTTTAAGACCATATAAGCATTTGCTCTTATCATATTTGAAATTAGGCCTGATAAAGACACTTTTGCTGGCCAAAGCACTACTGGACCCTGCCAGGTCCATTCCTGCCCGGGGCATCCCATTCTGTGACTACAGCAGCCTCTGTTTAAGACCATATAAGCATTTGCTCTTATCATATTTGAAATTAGCCTGATAAAGACACTTTTGCTGGCCAAAGCACTACTGGACCCTGCCAGGTCCATTCCTGCCCAGGGCATCCCATTCTGTGACTAAAGCAGCCTCTGTTTAAGACCATATAAGCATTTGCTCTTATCATATTTGAAATTAGGCCTGATAAAGACACTTTTGCTGGCCAAAGCACTACTGGACCCTGCCAGGTCCATTCCTGCCCAGGGCATCCCATTCTGTGACTACAGCAGCCTCTGTTTAAGACCATATAAGCATTTGCTCTTATCATATTTGAAATTAGGCCTGATAAAGACACTTTTGCTGGCCAAAGCACTACTGGACCCTGCCAGGTCCATTCCTGCCCAGGGCATCCCATTCTGTGACTAAAGCAGCCTCTGTTTAAGACCATATAAGCATTTGCTCTTATCATATTTGAAATTAGGCCTGATAAAGACACTTTTGCTGGCCAAAGCACTACTGGACCCTGCCAGGTCCATTCCTGCCCGGGGCATCCCATTCTGTGACTACAGCAGCCTCTGTTTAAGACCATATAAGCATTTGCTCTTATCATATTTGAAATTAGGCCTGATAAAGACACTTTTGCTGGCCAAAGCACTACTGGACCCTGCCAGGTCCATTCCTGCCCGGGGCATCCCATTCTGTGACTACAGCAGCCTCTGTTTAAGACCATATAAGCATTTGCTCTTATCATATTTGAAATTAGGCCTGATAAAGACACTTTTGCTGGCCAAAGCACTACTGGACCCTGCCAGGTCCATTCCTGCCCAGGGCATCCCATTCTGTGACTACAGCAGCCTCTGTTTAAGACCATATAAGCATTTGCTCTTATCATATTTGAAATTAGGCCTGATAAAGACACTTTTGCTGGCCAAAGCACTACTGGACCCTGCCAGGTCCATTCGTGCCCGGGGCATCCCATTCTGGGACTACAGCAGCCTCTGTTTAAGACCATATAAGCATTTGCTCTTATCATATTTGAAATTAGGCCTGATAAAGACACTTTTGCTGGCCAAAGCACTACTGGACCCTGCCAGGTCCATTCCTGCCCAGGGCATCCCATTCTGTGACTACAGCAGCCTCTGTTTAAGACCATATAAGCATTTGCTCTTATCATATTTGAAATTAGGCCTGATAAAGACACTTTTGCTGGCCAAAGCACTACTGGACCCTGCCAGGTCCATTCCTGCCCGGGGCATCCCATTCTGTGACTACAGCAGCCTCTGTTTAAGACCATATAAGCATTTGCTCTTATCATATTTGAAATTAGGCCTGATAAAGACACTTTTGCTGGCCAAAGCACTACTGGACCCTGCCAGGTCCATTCCTGCCCAGGGCATCCCATTCTGTGACTACAGCAGCCTCTGTTTAAGACCATATAAGCATTTGCTCTTATCATATTTGAAATTAGGCCTGATAAAGACACTTTTGCTGGCCAAAGCACTACTGGACCCTGCCAGGTCGATTCCTGTTGGGGCATCCCATTCTGTGACTAAAGCAGCCTCTGTTTAAGACCATATAAGCATTTGCTCTTATCATATTTGAAATTAGGCCTGATAAAGACACTTTTGCTGGCCAAAGCACTACTGGACCCTGCCAGGTCCATTCCTGCCCAGGGCATCCCATTCTGTGACTAAAGCAGCCTCTGTTTAAGACCATATAAGCATTTGCTCTTATCATATTTGAAATTAGGCCTGATAAAGACACTTTTGCTGGCCAAAGCACTACTGGACCCTGCCAGGTCCATTCCTGCCCAGGGCATCCCATTCTGTGACTACAGCAGCCTCTGTTTAAGACCATATAAGCATTTGCTCTTATCATATTTGAAATTAGGCCTGATAAAGACACTTTTGCTGGCCAAAGCACTACTGGACCCTGCCAGGTCCATTCCTGCCCAGGGCATCCCATTCTGTGACTAAAGCAGCCTCTGTTTAAGACCATATAAGCATTTGCTCTTATCATATTTGAAATTAGGCCTGATAAAGACACTTTTGCTGGCCAAAGCACTACTGGACCCTGCCAGGTCCATTCCTGCCCGGGGCATCCCATTCTGTGACTACAGCAGCCTCTGTTTAAGACCATATAAGCATTTGCTCTTATCATATTTGAAATTAGGCCTGATAAAGACACTTTTGCTGGCCAAAGCACTACTGGACCCTGCCAGGTCCATTCCTGCCCGGGGCATCCCATTCTGTGACTACAGCAGCCTCTGTTTAAGACCATATAAGCATTTGCTCTTATCATATTTGAAATTAGGCCTGATAAAGACACTTTTGCTGGCCAAAGCACTACTGGACCCTGCCAGGTCCATTCCTGCCCAGGGCATCCCATTCTGTGACTACAGCAGCCTCTGTTTAAGACCATATAAGCATTTGCTCTTATCATATTTGAAATTAGGCCTGATAAAGACACTTTTGCTGGCCAAAGCACTACTGGACCCTGCCAGGTCCATTCCTGCCCGGGGCATCCCATTCTGTGACTACAGCAGCCTCTGTTTAAGACCATATAAGCATTTGCTCTTATCATATTTGAAATTAGGCCTGATAAAGACACTTTTGCTGACCAAAGCACTACTGGACCCTGCCAGGTCCATTCCTGCCCAGGGCATCCCATTCTGTGACTACAGCAGCCTCTGTTTAAGACCATATAAGCATTTGCTCTTATCATATTTGAAATTAGGCCTGATAAAGACACTTTTGCTGGCCAAAGCACTACTGGACCCTGCCAGGTCCATTCCTGCCCAGGGCATCCCATTCTGTGACTACAGCAGCCTCTGTTTAAGACCATATAAGCATTTGCTCTTATCATATTTGAAATTAGGCCTGATAAAGACACTTTTGCTGGCCAAAGCACTACTGGACCCTGCCAGGTCCATTCCTGCCCGGGGCATCCCATTCTGTGACTACAGCAGCCTCTGTTTAAGACCATATAAGCATTTGCTCTTATCATATTTGAAATTAGCCTGATAAAGACACTTTTGCTGGCCAAAGCACTACTGGACCCTGCCAGGTCCATTCCTGCCCAGGGCATCCCATTCTGTGACTAAAGCAGCCTCTGTTTAAGACCATATAAGCATTTGCTCTTATTATATTTATATTATAAGACACTTTTGCTGGGCATAGGCTTACTGCTGCCTGCCAGGTGCACTTCTGTTGAGGCATCCCATTCTGTAACATAGCATACCCCTCTTTATTTACACTAAGCAGCTCTCTTATTTACACTAAGCAGGCCTGTTGGAGGCTGAGTGTTACTGCTCACTTTTGGTGTGCATTATATTCTGTTTCATATAGACCCACCGCTGCCCGGGGTTTTTTTAAATATCACCTACTACCACGCCAGTTAGACTATGTCGGGCAGACAAGTGCCTGGAAGTGAAAAGAGGAGTGGCAGAGGCCAAGATTCCGCAGGCAGAGCTCGCATCAGACTGGGGGCCAGTAGCAGCAGGAGTCACGCTGAGAGACCTAATCTGCCAGTATCTGCTAGCGGTCGGGTCTCCACCAGTAACGCATCTGCCGTGGTAGATTGGTTGACGCGCTCATCAACAACATCATCACAACTTACGTCTGAGACCCCCAGTCTAGGGTCGGTAGGTTCCTCTGACACAACCCTGAGTTGGCATGCCCCGAGAGCAGTCCCTGTCCTCCCATTGCCTCTGGCCTACGCCGTTCCCTCCCCCAGCGACGTATCCTATGCTTTGGGTTCAGCTCCACTCTTTAGTGAGGAGGACCATCAGATAGAGGACAGTCAGCAGCTACTGCCCAGCCAAGAAATGGAGGTGGCTTCTTTAGCTAGGCAGACAAATAGTGATGTGGACAGTGTCGTGGGTGCTGCGAGCGTTCCAGCTCCTGCGCCAGACACTGTTGACGAATCCACGAACATCAGTGACGTACAGCCACAACTCGGTGATGATGATGATGATGACGATGAAGCCGATCGCACTTGGGAGCCGGGTGATGAAGGGGCTTCATCGTCATCATCAGGAGAAGAGGGGTGCAGGTTGCCCCGGAGTCAGCAGCTGAGGCAGCAAGGTGGTAGCAGTCAGCATGGGGGCACAATTCCAAAGGCTGGAGCCGGCCGGGGCCGGGGCCGGGGTAGAGCACCTGCTGTGCGGCAGTCTACCTTATCGGGAGGTAGTGGAGCAGGGGTTCCTGGAGTTGGCAACAGCAGCAGTGAATCAGTGAGGCCAGGGGGTGGGAAAAGTAGCTACTCGGCAGTGTGGCAGTTTTTCCTGAGGCATCCGCAGGAGGGTAACATGGCCACATGCAAGATATGTAGGCAAAAGGTGAAGCGTGGCCAGGGTCCAAATGTTGGCACCACGGCCCTGCGTCAACATATGATGCGTCACCATAAAACGACCTGGGAGAACCGAGGCTCCCAAGGGGTGGTCCAGTCTGCTTCCTCACCAAGTGAGCTCCCAATTTCTGCCAGCCAAGGCTCCAGCACCTCAGCCGAAGGCAGCTGTGCGTCATACCCATCCTCTGTCGCTCCTGCTCCTCCTCCTCCAAGTCATGCATCCCGCCAGCAATCCATCAGCGAAGCCATGTCCAAGAGACAGCAGTATGCGCCCACTCATCCTACGGCGCAGAAGCTGAATGTGCTCCTGTCCAAGTTGCTGGTGCTGCAGTCGCTCCCTTTTCAGGTGGTGGAATCTGCACCTTTCAGAGAACTGATGGCTTGTGCCGAGCCGAGGTGGAGAGTCCCAAGCCGTCATTTCTTTGCCAAGAAGGCAGTACCAGCGCTGCACACTTTTGTTGAACAGAAGGTGGGCCAGTCCTTGAGCCTGTCGGTGTGTAGCAAAATACATGGCAGCGCCGACATCTGGAGCTGTAACTACGGTCAGGGGCAGTACATGTCGTTTACGGCCCACTGGGTGAATGTGGTCCCTTTGCAGCAGCAACTTGGACAGGTCACGCCGCTTCGGCCTCCGCGCTCTCTGCCCATTGGGCCTGTGACACCGTGCGACTCGGCCTCCTCATCCTCCGCCATCTCCTCACCCTCCACTGTAGGCTCAAGTCTCAGTGCCCCTCCAGTCTACCATGTGTGCAGGGCACGGAGGTGTCACGCAGTGCTTCACATGGTTTGTCTTGGCGAACGGAGTCACACAGGGGAGGAACTGCTTAAATGTATTCATCAGGAAATCCAAACATGGCTTACTCCGAGAAAACTTAAAATGGGAATCATGGTTACCGACAATGGGAAGAACATTTTGTCTGCGCTGCGCCAAGGAAGCCTGACCCATGCCCCCTGCATGGCTCACGTCTTCAATCTGGTTGTCAAGCGGTTTCTGAAGTGTTCCCCCCATCTGCAGGACATCCTAACAACTTCACGGAAACTTTGCATGCACTTCAGCCACTCCTACACCGCCAAACACACCCTTCTTGAGCTACAGCGTCAGAATGGTATCCCCCAACATAGTCTGATTTGCGATGTTTCCACCCGTTGGAATTCCACCCTTCACATGTTGGACCGATTATATGAACAGAGAAAAGCCATCACGGATTTCCTGATGATCCAAGCAGATAGGGGGACTTCCCTGTGTAACTTCAATGTCAACCAGTGGCAGCTCATACGTGACACCTGCCGTTTGCTCAGGCCCTTTGAGGAAGCCACTTTATTTGTCAGTCGGCAGGATTACGGGATGAACGACGTGATTCCACTGCTTCATGTACTACAGCACATGTTGGAAACCATGGCTGGTCAGGGCACTGGAGACATGGCGTTTACATCTTACGGCCACATGAACCCCGTTGGAGCTGAACTGGAGGAGGAGGAGGAGGAAGAGGAGGAGGAGGAGTTGCCCAGCGAAACACAGTTTAGGCTTGGCGAAATGGCTGGTTTATCTAGTCAGCGGACAGGAGAGGAGGAGCAGGAGCAGCCAGAGGAGCTAGAGGTTTTTGAGGAAGGAGAGACAGAGGACCCGGGCACACCGTGGCAGTATGCAGTGGAGATGGAGACAGGTAGTCCATCCGAGTCACTTGCGCAAATGGCACGAAGCATGCTCACATGCTTGCGTAGTGACCCCAGAATTGTTTCCATCTGTCGGCGGGATGACTTCTGGCTGTCCACCTTATTGGACCCTCGCTTCCGGCACAAAATGGGGGCATTTTTTAAACCCACCGAGAGGGAGGACAAACTCAACTACTACAAAGACATTCTACGTAGGCAGTTGGCCGATGCCTATCTGCGCCATGGTCCATACTCTCGCAGGTCTGACTCGAGGGGACCTCTGCGCTCACCTTCCACTGCCATGGCCGCTGGGGGGGTTGGCAGCAGCAGCAGCAGAAGCTCCATCAGCAGCAGCAGCCTCAGTCTTCAGTCGCTAATGAGTAGCTTTCTACACCCGCATAGTGAGGCTACTCATGAGCAGCAGGAAGACCTGGAGCAGGACCTGAACCAGCAGGTCATGTCATACTTTGACATGACCATGCCAACACACCTTGAGGATCCGCTGGACTTCTGGGCAGCCAAACTTGATTTGTGGCCGCAACTAGCAGAGTTTGCCCTGGAAAAGCTGTCCTGCCCGGCAAGTAGCGTGCCATCTGAGCGGGTGTTTAGTGCGGCGGGGGCCATAGTTACGGCGAGGAGAACTCGTCTGTCAACTAAAAATGTGGAGAGACTCACCTTTGTCAAAATGAATCAGGGATGGATCAGCCAGGATTTCCACCCACCAATGCCTGATGCATGCGACTAGATTCAGCATGGTGCCACGTTTTACACTTTCCAAATGGTGCAAAACATATTTATGTCTTTAGGCCATTTTTTGGGCTCCTGCTGCTGCTGCTGCCAACTCCTGCCAACTCCAGGGTGTGATTCATCCAATTTTTGGGCTCCTGAGGCCAACTCCAGTGTATATTTGGGCTCCTGCTGCTGCTGCTGCCAACTTCTGCCAACTCCAGGGTGTGATTCATCCAATTTTTGGGCTCCTGAGGCCAACTCCAGTGTATATTTGGGCTCCTGCTGCTGCTGCTGCCAACTTCTACCAACTCCAGGGTGTGATTCATCCAATTTTTGGGCTCCTGAGGCCAACTCCAGTGTATATTTGGGCTCCTGCTGCTGCTACTGTCAACTCCTGCCAACTCCAGGGTGTGATTCATCCAATTTTTGGGCTCCTGAGGCCAACTCCAGTGTATATTTGGGCTCCTGCTGCTGCTGCTGCCAACTTCTGCCAACTCCAGGGTGTGATTCATCCAATTTTTGGGCTCCTGAGGCCAACTCCAGTGTATATTTGGGCTCCTGCTGCTGCTACTGTCAACTCCTGCCAACTCCAGGGTGTGATTCATCCAATTTTTGGGCTCCTGAGGCCAACTCCAGTGTATATTTGGGCTCCTGCTGCTGCTGCTGCCAACTTCTGCCAACTCCAGGGTGTGATTCATCCAATTTTTGGGCTCCTGAGGCCAACTCCAGTGTATATTTGGGCTCCTGCTGCTGCTGCTGCCAACTTCTGCCAACTCCAGGGTGTGATTCATCCAATTTTTGGGCTCCTGAGGCCAACTCCAGTGTATATTTGGGCTCCTGCTGCTGCTACTGTCAACTCCTGCCAACTCCAGGGTGTGATTCATCCAATTTTTGGGCTCCTGAGGCCAACTCCAGTGTATATTTGGGCTCCTGCTGCTGCTGCTGCCAACTTCTGCCAACTCCAGGGTGTGATTCATCCAATTTTTGGGCTCCTGAGGCCAACTCCAGTGTATATTTGGGCTCCTGCTGCTGCTGCTGCCAACTTCTGCCAACTCCAGGGTGTGATTCATCCAATTTTTGGGCTCCTGAAGGCAACTCCAGTGTATATTTGGGCTCCTGCTGCTGCTGGTGTCAACTCCTGCCAACTCCAGGGTGTGATTCATCCAATTTTTGGGCTCCTGAAGCCAACTCCAGTGTATATTTGGGCTCCTGCTGCTGCTGCTGCCAACTTCTGCCAACTCCAGGGTGTGATTCATCCAATTTTTGGGCTCCTGAAGCCAACTCCAGTGTATATTTGGGCTCCTGCTGCTGCTGGTGTCAACTCCTGCCAACTCCAGGGTGTGATTCATCCAATTTTTGGGCTCCTGAAGCCAACTCCAGTGTATATTTGGGCTCCTGCTGCTGCTGCTGCCAACTTCTGCCAACTCCAGGGTGTGATTCATCCAATTTTTGGGCTCCTGAGGCCAACTCCAGTGTATATTTGGGCTCCTGCTGCTGCTGCTGCCAACTTCTGCCAACTCCAGGGTGTGATTCATCCAATTTTTGGGCTCCTGAGGCCAACTCCAGTGTATATTTGGGCTCCTGCTGCTGCTGCTGCCAACTTCTGCCAACTCCAGGGTGTGATTCATCCAATTTTTGGGCTCCTGAGGCCAACTCCAGTGTATATTTGGGCTCCTGCTGCTGCTACTGTCAACTCCTGCCAACTCCAGGGTGTGATTCATCCAATTTTTGGGCTCCTGAGGCCAACTCCAGTGTATATTTGGGCTCCTGCTGCTGCTGCTGCCAACTTCTGCCAACTCCAGGGTGTGATTCATCCAATTTTTGGGCTCCTGAGGCCAACTCCAGTGTATATTTGGGCTCCTGCTGCTGCTACTGTCAACTCCTGCCAACTCCAGGGTGTGATTCATCCAATTTTTGGGCTCCTGAGGCCAACTCCAGTGTATATTTGGGCTCCTGCTGCTGCTGCTGCCAACTTCTGCCAACTCCAGGGTGTGATTCATCCAATTTTTGGGCTCCTGAGGCCAACTCCAGTGTATATTTGGGCTCCTGCTGCTGCTGCTGCCAACTTCTGCCAACTCCAGGGTGTGATTCATCCAATTTTTGGGCTCCTGAGGCCAACTCCAGTGTATATTTGGGCTCCTGCTGCTGCTACTGTCAACTCCTGCCAACTCCAGGGTGTGATTCATCCAATTTTTGGGCTCCTGAGGCCAACTCCAGTGTATATTTGGGCTCCTGCTGCTGCTGCTGCCAACTTCTGCCAACTCCAGGGTGTGATTCATCCAATTTTTGGGCTCCTGAGGCCAACTCCAGTGTATATTTGGGCTCCTGCTGCTGCTGCTGCCAACTTCTGCCAACTCCAGGGTGTGATTCATCCAATTTTTGGGCTCCTGAAGCCAACTCCAGTGTATATTTGGGCTCCTGCTGCTGCTGGTGTCAACTCCTGCCAACTCCAGGGTGTGATTCATCCAATTTTCGGGCTCCTGAAGCCAACTCCAGTGTATATTTGGGCTCCTGCTGCTGCTGCTGCCAACTTCTGCCAACTCCAGGGTGTGATTCATCCAATTTTTGGGCTCCTGAGGCCAACTCCAGTGTATATTTGGGCTCCTGCTGCTGCTGCTGCCAACTCCTGCCAACTCCAGGGTGTGATTCATCCAATTTTTGGGCTCCTGAAGCCAACTCCAGTGTATATTTGGGCTCCTGCTGCTGCTGGTGTCAACTCCTGCCAACTCCAGGGTGTGATTCATCCAATTTTTGGGCTCCTGAGGCCAACTCCAGTGTATATTTGGGCTCCTGCTGCTGCTGCTGCCAACTTCTGCCAACTCCAGGGTGTGATTCATCCAATTTTTGGGCTCCTGAGGCCAACTCCAGTGTATATTTGGGCTCCTGCTGCTGCTACTGTCAACTCCTGCCAACTCCAGGGTGTGATTCATCCAATTTTTGGGCTCCTGAGGCCAACTCCAGTGTATATTTGGGCTCCTGCTGCTGCTGCTGCCAACTTCTGCCAACTCCAGGGTGTGATTCATCCAATTTTTGGGCTCCTGAAGCCAACTCCAGTGTATATTTGGGCTCCTGCTGCTGCTGCTGCTGCCAACTTCTGCCAACTCCAGGGTGTGATTCATCCAATTTTTGGGCTCCTGAGGCCAACTCCAGTGTATATTTGGGCTCCTTCTGCCCCTCATAGTGATGCCACTTCAACTCTCTGCAATTGTGCCGCTCTGCGATTCTATTAGCGATGCCTCTGATCTGCATGTGATATTTCTTCAAAGTATTATTTAACTAACCCAGCACGCATCCTGTGCGTGTTACAGCAAGGCTGAATGGTTTACAACCCTATTGAGGCTGTAGGAGGCTCAGAAATAGCCGTTTTTAATAGCGATTTGTCGCGAATTTATTCGGGTCGAAACGATTTTTGTCGGAAAATTCGGCGAATCAGTCGAATCGAATTTTTCAAAAGTTCGCTCATCTCTAGTCACCATTATTGTGGGAGGGACAGGGAGAGGCTTTTGTGTGTTGACTTCACTGGGCAACAGAGGATATGGGAAGGTTCTGCTTACACATGAAGATCTGCAGTATATGGTGAAATGCTGTTTGGAATGTGTTTTAAAGGAAAAGCGATTCTCTCACTAATGGTTGCTCAGTTTCATTTTCCCAGTGAGAGGACATTAGGCTCGATTCAGAGAGACAAAAAAAGACTTTCGTTTTAATGCCGATTTCGTATTATTTTCAAATTTTCCCGCTCTCGTATGAATGTGCGAGCGATTCTATGCATGCGTTGCAAACCTTCTGTAAAGTTTCCGTCCGTTCGTATGCCAGAGTACGAGTACGAGGATGTCATTTTCCATCGTGAATTTTCTGTTTCATTTTCTCAGGTTACAACGTCAGATTTCGATTTTGTCCTTTTTCCATCGTCTCCTTGCACGAATCCTTTACGTTTCCTGATAGATTCTGTTTTTCTTTTTCAATAAATAATCGTCCGGACGAAAATCCTTACGATCTTGCGCCTGCGCACTACAAACTTAACTCATTAAAGTGCTCGCCTACATATTTGACACCCTCACTTCTACTACAATGTTTAGCTAAACCACTTAGCCCTATCCTCCATCTTCCCTTTTGGACCCTTAAAGCTCACCCCAACAACTTAGCCCTATCCTCCACCTTCCCTTTTGGACCCTTAAAGCACACCACAACCACTTAGCCCTATCCTCCATCTTCCCTTTTGGACCCTTAAAGCTCACCCTAACCACTTATCCCTATCCTCCACCTTCCCTTTTGGACCCTTAAAGCACACCACAACCACTTAGCCCTATCCTCCATCTTCCCTTTTGGACCCTTAAAGCTCACCCCAACCACTTAGCCCTATCCTTCATCTTCCCTTTTGGACCCTTAAAGCTCACCCCAACCACTTAGCCCTATCCTCCATCTTCCCTTTTGGACCCTTAAAGCTCACCCCAAGCACTTAGCCCTATACTCCATCTTTCCTTTTGGACCCTTAAAGCACACCACAACCACTTAGCCCTATCCTCCATCTTCCCTTTTGGACCCTTAAAGCTCACCCCAACCACTTAGCGCTATCCTCCATCTTCCCTTTTGGACCCTTAAAGCTCACCCCAACCACTTAGCCATATCCTCCATCTTTCCTTTTGGACCCTTAAAGCTCACCCCAACCACTTAGCCCTAACCTCCATCTTCCCTTTTGGACCCAAAAACTTACCCAAACCACTTCGCGGTTAGGTTCTTCTTCCATTTTAGGTCCCTAAAACTTACCCAAACCACTTCGCGGTTA
This sequence comes from Gastrophryne carolinensis, assembly GCA_027917425.1. NCBI lineage: Eukaryota > Metazoa > Chordata > Amphibia > Anura > Microhylidae > Gastrophryne > Gastrophryne carolinensis. The sequence continues at coordinate 560,145 of JAQIHN010000997.1, read as the reverse complement.
GGTTCTTCTTCCATTTTAGGTCCCTAAAAGTTACCCAAACCACTTCGCGGTTAGGTTCTTCTTCCATTTTAGGTCCCAAAAACTTACCCAAACCACTTCACGGTTAGGTTCTTCTTCCATTTTAGGGCCCTAAAACTTACCCAAACCACTTCGCGGTTAGGTTCTTCTTCCATTTTAGGACCCTAAAACGTACCCAAACCACTTCGCGGTTAGGCTCTTCTTCCATTTTAGGTCCCTAAAACTTACTCAAACCACTTTGCGGTTAGGTTCTTCTTCCATTTTAGGACCCTAAAACTTACCCAAACCACTTCGCGGTTAGGTTCTTCTTCCATTTTAGGCCCCTAAAACTTACCCAAACCACTTTGCGGCTAGGTTCTTCTTCATTTTCATCACCCTAAAACTTACCCAAACCACTTCGCGGACATCTGAATCTTGATAGAAAAATATGTCTTTGACCCTTTGTTTGGTGTAAATGTATGTGTTTAAATAAATGACAATGAAACTTAGTTTGCTTTTGTTTTTTTTATCTGTAAATGTTTGTTCTTAAAAAAATTTAAAAAAACGTGGACTATGTACATTTTAGGGTTTTTTTTAATAAAAAAATAAAAGGGGTAAAAATCTGCAACTTGTTAAAAACTGTCTAAAATAAACAGGAACCAGGACTCTAATCTTCTTCTTCTGTTGTCCCCAATGAGGCAACCACCACCTTCATATTGGCCACCAACTCAAGGACCCTCCTATTCAGTTCAAAAACTGCTTGGCATGTGGTCCCTGTAACAAATTGAGAATAAAACATTACTTGGAGACCAATACATGTTTGTGACCTGTGGATTGAATGTTTGTTAGTTAGCTAATTAAATAAAGGCCACATATGCGATTCTGCCAAGTCATTAAGCATTAAGCTAAGTAAGTGGCCAGAGGTGATTATGCAAAGTCTTTAAGCTAAGTAAGTGGTCAGAGGTGATTATGCAAAGTCATTAAGCTAGGGAAGTGGCCAGAGGTCATTCTTCGAATGCCATTGACTATGGCTTGATGTATTTGTGTGTTCATGTCAATTACCACATACTGCAAATAATGGCATTACTACTTACTTGGTTGGTGGCCGAGAGAGGGCTCGTTGGGGACAACCCGACGTCCTGGGCCCTGCCTCTGCTGTGAAGAAGTTCCTGGAGAAACATGGCAATTACAGTTAGTTTTTATGTCTTATTCAACACTAATAAAATGTCTATTTAAATGTCTGGGTCACATCAGTCACCTTCTCCATGTTCTTCGTGTGGCCGATCTGCCGCTTCCTCCACAACTTCACCCGCTCCCGAGGCATCAGATGAAGGGAATCAGCTTGGTAGTAAATAGAATGTATATGTGTGTGCGTATACATGAAGAGTCACATACCAGAGGCTCCCACATGTGTGGCAGGGTACGACTGCCTGCCCACGCCGTGCCGCCCCTCCTCTGTGGAAAGGTCAAGGGCCTGGTCGGAGAACACAACAGAGGAGGGGTAGGACCGTCGCCCTGGAGATCCACCACCTTCACTTCCAGCTGCAGCTTCATGCAGCACTGGTCGGCCTGTGCGCCTCCGGGTGCGGCGTATATGGTAATCCACTTCCAACACCACCAAAGAAAAGGCATTATAACTAAAGGCCTACCTTCTGTCTTAGTTACATCTGCAATCGCTATGTACTTACTAGGGAAATGGATGCCGAAAAACCTCCGCACCCGGGGCATGTGCAGCCGCTTCCGGTCCGACCAATGCTGCATGATCTGAGTGTGGGTGTAGGTGGTGTCGGTCTGTTGCTGTATTTTCCCGATGATCTCCAGGGCGACGGTGCGTTTCTCAAAAGAGTTGGGCAGGTAGTCGTACCTGCGCTCCAGCATGGTCTACAAAACATAAAGCAAACATAGCATTTAGTTCCAACTGGCTACCAATATCTTTAAAAAATAGATCCTTTGAAAAAATGACATTAACACACACATTTCTAGGCTAATCAAATCCTAGAAGCTGGCCAAACTGGTGTTTGGCACGTGTGTGTCGTGACTTTGGTTGTGCACGGAGTTGGAGCCACTTTTAAATAAAGCCCTTACTTCCTGTGCTTCCTTAAGGGGTAGACATGCATTTAGCTGGCAAATCAAACTGAGAAAAAGACACTTACAAGCATGATGATCTCTTCTTGTTGGCGGGTGAAGATTGTGGGCGCCATCTTTGTTCTTCTCCGCAGCAGATAAGTAATGCCCCAGCGGTTTCCGGGTTCCGCACAGCCAAACGAACGGCCGTACGCACGGGTACATGAGCGTGTAGGCATCACAGGCCGCCAATCTTATTTAAAGGTCCCTGGACACACAGCTCATTCTCTTTCTGAGTCTGTGCAAAATGGCACCAAAGAAGCAAGCAGTGGCAAGCGGGAAAAAGGCACCCAAGCGGCAGGAGGCTTCAGAAGTGCCCAAAACTCGTTCACAAATGCCCAAAACCAAACTGCGGCAAACACGCAATGCTCCGCCCAAGCCACCCTCCACTACTCCCAAAAAAAAGGAGGCACAAGCCAAGCGCAAGACACAGGCCACCAAGCCTACCACAAGGGAGCTGAAAAAAACTGGTAAGAGGGTGCAAAGCCCCAGCCCCCCCGGGCCCACATCCCCCCCCCCACGTGGCACCAAGGCACTGAGCAAAACCAAAACCCACCATGAAAGAAGCCCAAGCCGACAAAGAAGCCCCCCCGACGGCCCAGAAGCCACAGCAGGGCCAGAAGCCCCCGACGGCCCAAAAGCCACAGCAGGGCCAGAAGCCCCCGATGGCCCAGAAGCCACAGCAGGGCCAGAAGCCCCCGATGGCCCAGAAGCCACAGCAGAGCCAGAAGCCCCCGACGGCTCAGAAGCCACAGCAGGGCCAGAAGCCCTAAAAGGCAGAAAATCCAAAGCTCCACATCCCCACCTGCACGGGGCTACCAATCCACGGGCAAGAGTGGCAGAACGACAAGCTCTGGTTCATCCATGGACCGTCCAAGTACCTCAAAGGGCCATGCTCATTCCAAGGGCCCACAGAGCCCCAAGCACAACTTCCAGTTCATCCAGACCATCTCTTCCTCGGCCACATTCTCCACTGGCCCAGGTGGCCAGCCAATCACCCTATGCCACATCAACCCCTGCAACTTCTGTGGCCACCCAGCCACGAACACCCAGTCCCTTTCCTAGTCCAGTTAGATCAGCAGCCAGCCTGCAGTCCTTGAATTCTCCAACACACACCCAGGCCAGAATGTCACCCCATTTGCCTGGAAACAATGAGGAGCCACAACCACAACCAACAGGGCACACATTGCACAGAGGCCACTTGAGTGGCCGTTTTGGTGAGGCCCAAACTCTGGCATTGGCTAGTGGCCTCACGTTATATTATTATGAGCTATATGGGAGCAAATCAAAAGCAACAAGCAAGCAGCGCAAAGCTGAGATTTTGGCAGAACTCACCAGACAAGTCAATGCAGCGGGGGACAAACTCACAGATGTAGAACAGATTCAACGGAAAATATCGGACCTCAAATATGCCGCACGGAAGAAAGAGAATAAAAGGCGGCATTACAGGTACATATCTTATTTTTGGGTTTTTATTCTTCTTGTATAGACATCATTGAGCTAAATTTGTGTAACTATGTTTTTCAGCTTACAAACTGGCGGAGGATTCCCCACTAAATTGAAATTTACCCAGGTTGAGGAGATGGTGCTGGGCCTGCTACATCCTGTTGCGTTAGAGGGACACTCGGCACAACAGGACACGGACAACCCGCCTGTTGCTGCAGGTTAGTAATGTTTTCTTTTCCCAAAAAATTGTGCAACCTGTGAAATTAGCCAGCAAGGCATATCTAAACACATGCCCCTAGGGTGTGCCTTGTAGTGGAGTGATCAATTTGACCAGGGTGTGTCATGTGTGTGGACAGATAATTTGATCATTTGCTTGCCCATACATGACGTTTCAGAACATTTAGGAAGAGTAGTAAAGTATTGAGATTAGCAAAGGACTGCCTGATATGTATTTCTATTCAATCACATCCAACACTTACATCTTTATCTGTGGGCCACTTGGGTTTGAGCTGTGCTTGGGTCCCAAAGGCTTAAGATGGGGTGACTGCAATGTTTTCATAGATACAATGGTAACCAGCAGAATCTTATTGTAACTGCTATTTGAAAGCTGAGTGTGTTCACTTAATGGCCTATAAGGGATGTTTAAACACACACAACAGGCAGTACTTGCATGTTTGGTTGGCTTCAGGTGAAGGTCAGGTCAAGTTGCACCGTTGTGGGAGTGGCCATTCCAGCTTGGCCACGTGTTTGATTTAAGCATATGTGTTATTAAGCATCACCAATGCATAGTTGTGTGTTTACATTGTTTGTTTTCTTCTAATGCAGCCCAGCCTCATCCCTCAGCTAGTGGGAAATCCTCAGCCAGTTTGTCCATGCCGCAAACTTCCGTGCTGCCACGGACCCAGGATCCAATAGTTTTGGTAAGTGTATTTTCCAAATGTGGCTTATGCATGTGACTTTGCATGTTATTTTTAGCTGATTTACATATGTAGTGCCCAAACTGAAGCTTTTTTTAACATGTCCCAACAGACCCACACACTGATGGAGGAAATCCAGGAGTTGGAGGAGGATGGAACCTGCATGGGACCTTATGAAGATCTCCCCCTGGGCCAGAATCTGCAACTGTCCCAAAATGTTTCTTCGACAAATCCTCAGCAGCAGAGGGAAGCTGGCTGCATGCTGCCTGCACATCGTGGGCAGCATGCAGAGACTGACCCTCCAGGCCCCAGTTTTAGATCTGCTGCTGAGGATTTGCCCAGCATACCTGTGGCTGTTGGGGGTCCTAGAGCACCATCATCTGCACGCCCCACAACCCGGGGAATTGGGAGGTGTACTCAGCAACGTCGCTCAGTTTCCCAGGGGAGGGGCGCGCAGATGATGGAGTCAGCATGGCACCATGAGAGGCAGCTATTTAGCCGTCAAAATCAACAAAACCACGAGCATATTAATGCCCAATTCGAGAACCTCAATAATAACTTAAGCGCCATGCTGCCTGAATTTAGGACCCATAACAGCCACATGGCCAACTTGACAACCGAATTCAGGGCCATCATGGCTGAACTGCAAACTAACCAAAGAAACATTTTGGAACAGTTGCAGATTCTGAATGCCACACAGGCCCAGGTTAGGGCCCACCACCAAGGGCCACAACCTGGGTTCTATGGGCATCCCCCATATTAGGGTGTATTTGGCCTGAATCTGTTCTACATCTTTGCTCTACATACCCACTGTATTGACTTGTCTGGTGAGCCCTACCAATATACCATTTGGTTATGGCTTTGCTTGTATGCTTTTGATTTGCGCCCAAATAGCTCATTAGAGTGCTGAGGTAGCCCACTAGCCAATGCCAGAGGTCAAGCCTCACTGAACCGGCCACTCAAGCTGTTGCGCTGCAGCCTTGGCCCTAATTACATTGGTTGTGGCTCCTCCTGTTTGTAGGCATGATTGTGTGACATTCTGGCCTGGAAAACTACTACCTTGGACCCTGGCTGCGATTTTACTGGACTTGGATGGGGACTGGGTGTTCTTGTTTGGGTGGGCCACTGAGTAACATGTGTAGATGTGGCATAGGTATGTCTGCTTTCAACCTGTGCCTGTGGCAAATGTGGCCAAGCAGGAGAGGGTATGTTTGTGTCCCTATTTTTAAAATGTAACATCTCTGAATTATCCACTTGACAATGCTTGGCACATGTATGTTAGTATGTTCTTTTTAAGGTTAACTTTGTCCTGGAGTGCCTTACTTTGTAAATCCAGGCTGTGTGCAATTGCTATGTGGCATGATTTGGCATAAATTTCATGTCCATGTATTCTCCATAACTATGTGAGTGACCATCAACTACAATTTTTATGTTAAAAAAATGAAAAAAAATAAAATACACGTGTTTATGTCTTTGGTTTTTGGATAATAAATATGACTTAAAGTAGCCCCAAAAACAAAAAAAAAATAAGTCTAAAATCATTGTTGATGGTTTTTGTAATTATTTCATTACTGTTTTTTTAATAATAAAACACAAAGCCAAAAACAAATAGCACAAAGCAATAACAACAAACAAGAAAAAAAAAAAAAAAAAAACAATTACCGTATTTGCCGACGTATAAGACGATTGAGCCGCACGGAGCAGGTCGGCGTCCATCACCACGGAGGCTCTGCGCTCCAAGCTGGAGCGCAGGCCAACTTCCGGTTTGATGGCCCGACGCACTTCCGGCCGGAGTGCGTCTGGGCCGCCCACGTGCGCGGCGGTATTCGTGGGGGTCAATCGGAGAGAGAGGGGTATTTATGGGGAGCTGGTTTATACAGCCCCCTGTCATTATTTTAGCCTTGAGGAAGAGCCCTAGTGGCCCAGAACGCGTGGGCTTGCTGCAGGGTTGCTTTGCTGCCAGTGACATAGTAAGGATCTTATTTTGTGTTGTTTCATGTTTGTTACCTTGCACTGTCGTCCCTTATTGGGCCTGCTTTTACTCAGAGGTTTGGTTTTTGAAAATTGATGCACATCTGTTTTTGCACATAGCACTTTATCATTATATATCAATGGTGTACCTAGTATTAGTCACAATTCTTTGATGCACATTATATTAACATGTACCTTGGCAGGATGGCTCCCCCATGTGGCTGGTTATGGAACAGCATTGGGATAATGCTGTAGTTTTTAAATTGTTTTTAATGTGATTACCGCTAATAAAGACTACTTTATATTCTTACCCTTGTGAGAGTGCAATTGTTAGTCCCCAGGGACCCATTAAGGGGGGTGTTTGGAGGGCACCCCCAATTCTTTGGTGTCATTGTACATTTGCAGGGTCTCCTATAGGGGCAGTGCACCTCATACTATTGTCTAACATATTAGAGGTGCCACCCACAGTACTTTGCCTTTGTATAAGACGACTGGGGGTATAAGACGACCCCCCAACATTTCCACTCAAAATATAGAGTTTGTTATATACTCGCCGTATAAGACTACTCCCTCTTCCGCACACCAAATAAAACGTAAAAGAACATCAGATTACACTGCAGCCGCATCCCTGCTCGCCTTTAGTTTGGGATGTGCCCACACTGGCTATTCAGAATGCATCCCAGCTAAAGGCATAGTAGGGATGCAGCTGCAGTATAATGTGGTTGGGGCTCTGGGAAAAGGGCCAGATGGGGGGGTTTCACACAGTGGAGGATCACAATTTGGGATACCCCTGGAGTAGGGAACAAAACCCAGTGGGGCCTCCCAAATTAGGAAGCCCCACTGTGTGAAATACCCCCGACTGGCCTTTTTCCCAGAGCGCACATCAGATTACACTGCAGCCGCATCCCTGCTCGCCTTTAGTTGGGGACGTGCCTGTGCTGGCTATTCAGAATGCGTCCCAGCTAAAGGCATAGTAGGGATGCAGCTGCAGGGTAATGTGGTGTTGGCTCTGGGAATAGGGCCAATAGGGAGGGTTTTACAGTGGGGCATCCCGAATTGGAATGCCCCAGTGGGGTTTTCCCTACTCCAGGGGCATGCCAAATTGGGTTTCCTCTACTGTGTGAAACCCCCCAACTGGCCCTTTTCTCAGAGCCCAAACCACATTACACTGCAGCCACATCCCTACTATGCCTTTAGATGGGATGCATTCTGAATAGCCAGCACAGGCCCCAACTAAAGGCAAGCAGGAATGTGGCCGCAGTATAATGTGGTGTGGAGTCTGGGAAAAAGGTCAAACAGGGGATTCAGACAGGGGGGCATTCCATTTTGCTGCCCCTGATGCAGGGAACAAAACCCAGTTGGGGTGCCCCCTGTGTAAAGTCCCCCAAGTTGGGATGCCCCCTGTGTAAACTCACCCAGTTTGGGATGCCCCCTGTGTAAACTTCCCCAATGACCCCGTTTTCCAGAGTCCACACCACATTACACTGCGGCCACATCCCTGCTCGCCTATAGCTGGGAACATGCCTGGGTTGTTTAGAATGTGTCCCATCTAATGGCATAGTGTGTAATGTGTGGGGTCTGGGAAAGGGGCCAGTTGGGCGTTTTACACTGGGGGATGCCCCATAGAAACTTTTTTTTTTAAATAAATCTTAAATAAATCACACCTCAGATCAGATGCTGAAGAGTCCCCTTCAAAGTGGAGAGCAGCGAGGGCGATGTCAGGAGTGCGTGCCAGGAGCCAGCCCCCTGCCCACACAGTGCCTGAGAGCAGGAAAGCTGATCTGCTCGGCGCTCACCCTGCTGGCCTGCTCAGTCTCTCCTTGCTCTGATCAACTAGTGCTGCCTGAGCAAGAGCATCGCTCTGCACAGCACATGATGATATCTATGACCTTTTTTGGGTGATACTGAAGGGATCCCCCGGTATGGTCCAAACATCGAAATCGGGTCTTCAATAGGCCAAAGGCCCTCTCCACCACTGCCCTGGTTTTGCATAGTGCCTGATTAGAGAACCCCTGGCCCGCATTCTGCAGGCAAAGAACGGGCATCAGGAGCAAGGGCAGGAGTGGCTATCCAGAATCCCCTGAAAGTATTTAAAAATACTAACATAAAATACACATTCTAAGCTACAATATTGTTTAACATGTCATCAAGGGCTAAAAACAGCCATAGGTTAAGACATGAGTCATCAACTATATTCATTGCCATACATTGAAAATGGATTGATGGAATGTGAGCAAACTTACCCAGGAGCTAAGGACTAATTAAGGTCAGCATTAAAATGCTTCTATAAGGCATACTGTATTGATTGATTGAGGTATGCATTGCTATACAATTTATGGCCTCGGCCATGCTGATACATGCAATGCCTTGGTGCTAAAGGCACGCAGACTCCTCCACATAGCCACAAAACATGTTCAACAATAGCAATCCGAGCCCTCAAAGATCCCTGTAAGTGGATCGAAAATTAAACTGATTTATAGGGTGGTGATCCGTCAGAAATCAGCTCTCTGAATCAGACGCAAGCCCATCCCAACAACGTAAGTTATCTGAATGAACGAAAAATATCAGATTTTGTTTGGAAAATGATCTGAACTAACGGAAATGATCCGATTTGCTTCCGTTCATCGAAAGCGCATATACACATTTTCCCGAACGTTCGCATGAATGAAAAATGAACGAAAAAAAACAAAAAAATTACAAACACCCACTAAAACTTTCACAGACAGCTACGGAAGTCCAGACGAATGTGTCTCTGAATCGAGCCTACTGCGTACTCAGAAATGTTTGCTATTTTTTTTCTCAGGGCTCTAGAATTGCAATATGTCTCACTGTGCCTGTTGTTCCACTAGGGGGCAGCAGTACATTTAGTTAAGCTTTGTTTACAGGTTTATGATGAAAGGAACCTGTCTACCCCAATGTTAATGTTATGTAAAAATGGGCAGTGTGACTGGACTGGCCCTTTAAGGACTAAAAGGATAAGCTACATCATTCAAATCTCACGCATTGTTACAGTTGATAAACAGCATGGATTAAAAGCTGAGTATCATTTGCCAGCTGGTCTGGTGGAAGGGCTGAATATACAGTATTTACATCACAGACACTTCTCTGCCTCTCAGCTGAGTTACATTCTTCTACTGCAGGGTAAACATGTTACATTGAGATACATTGGGTGATAAATATAAATACAATATATCAGAAACGAACAGCAAGATGTATTTACTTTGCAGTAGGAGAATGTAACAGCTTTCAGCTGAGAAGCAGAGAAGTGTCTGTAATTTATATATATATATATATATATATATATATATATATATATATATATATTCAGGCCAATGCCAGAAGACCTGACAAATGATAGTTATAAGTGTAGGTCTAGGCCACAGTCGTAATAGACTTTTTACATGCAGGGTGTGTGGGGAAGCTGTCTGAAAGACGAACAACAACCATGGTTTTCACTCTTTTGGATATTATATTGTTCCTCTCGTTTTGCCCCTCTGGCAGTGGTACTTAAGACCTTTTAGTAGAGGTCCATTCACTATAGTCTGCTGCAAGTTAAAGGTCAGAGAGGTGGCGTTGGTTTAGGGGGGTTGGGGGGTTACAGACAGGAGCTTTTTTTAGTTTGTCCCTGTGGAACCTACAGCTCTGACTCCATGGTGCACTGATTTTAAACTGCCACCCACCAATGCATTGGCCTAGAATTTTCAAGACTATGCCGGCTGGCAACAGGGATGGATGGGGCAGAGCTGGGAGGAGGGAATTGAATGGGGGCAGTGCTGGAAGGAGGCTGGGGAAGAGCTGGGAATAAGAATGATGGATGAGGGCAAAACTGGGAGAATGAGGGATAGATGAAGGGTAGAGTTGGAATAAAAGGGATGTATAGGGGGTGGAATTGGATGGAAAGGGATGGATAGGGGCGAAGAGCTGAGAGGATGTGGGATGGATTGACCTACTAAAAGGTCTTAAGTACCCCTGCCAGAGGGGCAAATAAGGGAACTGGCTATATGAGGGATTAGGCAGAGTTGGGGAAAATGGGGTGGATGAGGACAGAGCTGGGAATAAGATGGGTGGATGGGGGATAAGCTGGGAGAATGGGGGATGGAGGGGGGAAAAGCTGGGAGGACAGGGTTTGAGAAAGGGCAGCGCTCAGAGCTCTAATGCCCAGTTCACATGTGAAAGCGCTCATAGATTACTATGGTATATGAAATAATAGGTATGGTTGGGGGTAGAGCTGGGATGAGAGGGGATAGATGAGGGGCAGATCTGGGTGGCATCTAAAAGATGCCCGGGCTGGCTATTCTTCTTTGGCGGAGCATCCTGATTTAGGATGCCCTGATGGGTGAAACTCTTGAATTCGTAACTGATCAGTTGACCCACAGCACATGCACAGGCTCTCTGTCAATTGTGAATATATCTTCATTCATGATCCTTAGCCACTCTTAAGCAAATGTGAAACATGAATAAAGATACAACTGCGCTAATTGGAGAAGAGCATGCGCATGCACCATGGGACAACCTGTCAGGAACGAATTAGCTGTGAACCCAGAAGTTTCACATGGCAGGGCAACCGAGATGCCCCCTTGAAGAGGAACAGCCAGCTCTGCTGTCTTTTGGATGCCAGGACTGCCTAACATTCCTGAAAAGTAAAAATGAATAATAGTTGCTGAGGAACAAAAACCAGGATAGTGATTCTGGGTTTTGCATTGCACTTTAGCATTTATATCCAATTCATACTGATTCCCCAAAAACTGCTGATGCCACCAATCCTGGCTGTTTTACTGATCGCACATGTGAAAGTCCCCATAGTTAGGGATGAGCGAACCACCTAAAGTTCAAATCCGGCAAGTTCGGATGAAACTGGTCCTTTTTGAAATCAATGGAGACCCAAACTTTGGGGGGTGGCTGTGGCAGGGGGTTGCATAGTGTGCAGCAGGTTTTAAACCTGGCCCAGCCAGGGCTACAGAAAGATGGCCGCTGGCCACTTCTAAGTGTCCTCACTTATGGGAGCCGGTAGCCGCTGACAGGAAGTGGATCATGGGCAGAGGTGATGAAGATCATGGGCAGAAGTGGACCAAAACCCGCGCCAATTGGTCCCGGAATATTTAAGATTGCCGGGCTGATCAGTCCCCCCCAGGGCATCCAAAATCGGGATGCCCCGCTGTGTGAAACCCCCCCCCCCCCAGGTCGCCTCACTTACCTTGTTTCCTGGTCCAACGGTGCATGTGTGAGCCGAAGCCGCATCCCGCTATCCCTCTAGCAGGGTGCGTGCCCGAGCCTGGCATTTGTGAACCGCTAGCGTGGGCTCCCTGTTAGACGCGTCGTAGGACTGGGAAGAGGTGAGTTGCCTTAGGCGATCTGGGGGGGGGGGTTTAAGCCAGCGGGGTGCCCCGCAGGAAAGGAACAAAACCCAGAATAATAAAAATCTTGGGTTTTGGTCCACTTTAAAGCAGGTTCCTGCTGCTGTAAGCTTAGGTGGAGTGGGCTTTTCCTTGTTTGGGTCGGACCCCGAACTCGAACACAGACTTCTGGCTGAAGTCCATGTTTGGGAACTCAAACTTGCAAAGTTTGGTACTAACCCAAACTTTGTGGTTCGGGTTTGTCCATCACTATCCATAGGCTATGGGCAGCATATCACTGGTGATTATGCAGGGATCACAATCACCCTGCAGTCGAGGCTAAAAGCCCCAGTGTGAAAGGGGCTTAATACAAAAAATAAAACAGCATAGCAATATCGCAAGGAACATTATTTAAACAAAGGCAAAGTTCAGATGTCAGCATTTCAAGGTCTAGGTTAGTGGCTCCTTTCCCACACACCTGCACACACAGCCATTGACATCACAGAGAACTCGGCCAGCATTGACTGTTTGAGCATCAGCAGTGCAAACAAGAGACCAAAGGGCATTGCAGATACACCAAACCTGTTTATTGTACCTCTTTATAAACTATTGTTTTTTCACTGCGTGGTGTGTACCTGTCTATGGCACTGCAGAGTGGCCAGCTGTGCATTTACCTCCCCCCAACATATTGACATAAGACTGAGGGACATTCAGCAGGGACGCTGTTTCCACGTGTGCCATCTTTTATAACAAAAAGGGTTAACGTGCAAAAAATGTAGTAGATGCTTGTTGCCTGTTAACCTTTTTATTTTCTTTCTTTTTATTAGCTCATTTTTTAGGTCTGATTTATATCTCAAACCTAAAAGAGCAGCTAATGAAAAGAAAAAAAAGGGAAAGAGGAAAGTGAGCATAGAAAATGGTCAGTCCTTCTAAATCGGGCCCATTTAGGAGCTTTACAAAAATATTGAAAAACTTCTGAGCTCCAAGTTAGTCTGAATACTGAGTGTGAGAAAGAGGGCAAATATTGTGCCATTTTATTGCTGATGCCCATCTTTCCCGTTAAAATTCTCTGTTCTTAGCAAATGTCACCCTTTATTTCCCCCTGTAGCATTAGGACTTTCTAGCCATAAACACGCACCAGACGTAATCTCTGCAGGAAGGAGAATTAGCATCAGCCTGGCTCAGATCACAGACTCCCTGCTGATTCGCTCACACCTCTGGGCTGAAAAAGCCCCGCTGAGTCTAAAGCAGAGGTGACGTCCTGGTGATAGTTCCATCGCATCAAACACTTTGGTAAGACAGCCAGGGGCCAGGATCCTTCTTCGTTGGAAAGGTGTGATAGCCTATGGGGATTCCACATGACCTGTGTCTGGGAGGAGGCATAAAGGGGGGTGAACATGGTCCATGGGTCGCGCTGCAGCATGCTGGAGGAGCCCAAACCATCTATAAGCTCTTGACATACCCCCTTGTGGGAGGTTATCATCATCACTATTCTACATTTGCATTGTAAGGTAACTCTGACTGTTGTATCTCTGTGTGTAACTCACTGTAACCTGTAACCCACTTCTCAGAACGACATTTGTATTTATTCCACCATAGTCAAATGTTTGTTATCACTGCCTAATGTGCTCATTGCATTAAAACCTTTATTTAACTTGAGCGATCTTTTTGCCTTAGCCAAGAATCTGTGTCCGGAGCATTGCTGGGCCTGGTAGTCCTGCTAGACGGGCGAACGGATGGGACTTTGGGGAAGCAGGCTGTGTGATCAGAGGTCCCTGATCGTAAGATAGATCAAGTGACCTGCCGTTCCCTGACACTGAGCATACCTCCCAACTTTCTGAGACAGGATGCACTCACCACAGACATGTTTTTCTCATCTTGCGGTCCCAACAAACAAATAATAAATGATTAAAAAACATTCACTTTGAAAGCAGAAGTTCAGCCTCCCAGACACAGGCTTTCCAAAGCCAAATAAAAGGGGGCTCGCCTGACCAGGTAGCCAATGCCCTGGCATTCAACAGCTGTCATGGGAAGCCTGCTTAGTCAGCCAATGACTGCACATTAGCCAAGCTGCTGTTGCACTGATTGACTGACTAGGCAGAAGTCACATTCTTAAAGTGGACCAACACCCAGGATTTTGACTATCCTGGGTCTTGGTCCACTTCGGTGGGGCACCCCCGATCGGGGTGCCCCGCTGTGTGAAACCCCCCTGATCACCCTAAAAACTCACCTCTCCCTGCTCCCAGCGCCGACGGACAAGCGTTTTGACAGCCGCTTGTCCGTGGCTCCTCCGCCGCCGCCTCCCGCGCGTCCCTCTTGACGCGCGCGCCCCCGCACCGGCCGGCGCGGGGGCGCGCACGCCTATCGGGGCGCGAGGGAGGCGGCGGCGGCCGGCCACCGCCGAAACTAAGGTAAGGGGGTTTGGGGGTTTTGGGGGGGTTTCACCCCGCGGGACATCCCGATCTCGGATGTCCCGCGGGGAGGGAGGTGATCGGCCCGGGAATCTTATAGATTCCCGGGCTGATCACCCGAGGGTGATGGTCCACTTTAAGGGCAGCACAGGGAAAGCACTGCTCTTGGCAGGGGAATGGTCATTCATTGCCTGGTGAGTCCCATTTTCTGGGGCTTTCTGGGACAGGAGGCACACCTCACAGACATGTTTTTTTTTAATCTTGTGGTCCCACCAAACATAGAATAAATGAGAACTAATAAAGTTGAAATCCAGTGCCCTGGACACAGGTTTTTCAAAGGCCCTGTCCGGTGTTGAGCTGGCAGCCAAAAATAAAGAAAAGGGCGCTCACCTGACCATGGCAGCCGTTGCCCTGCATTCAGCAGCTGCTATGTCATGCCATGCCATGCCATGTGACTGCACATTAGCACTGATTGGCTGACTAAACAGCTGGTCACATTCTGGAGGGCAGAACAGCAGAATCGTCACTCCCGACAGGGTAATGGTGATTCAGCGCTACTCTAGTTGGTCCTATTTTTAATTTTTAACTGCCTTTTTTTTGTTTTTGGTCCACTTAAGAGGAGTATATCTAAAACTAGTCTTGTGCTGAATGGACTTAAAAAAAAAAACTAAAAAAAAAATCTTTTGCTAAGGGGCATTTTTACGAGGGCCAGAATTTGTTCCAGTGATGTAAGGATACTATTTAAAATGTGTTAAAAACAGCAGCCTCTGAAGTACCTAGATAATCTTTTCAAGGCTCTCCATGCATCTTCAAGCCTTTCCTCATCAGCATTTATGTACTTTTCTGGTTACAACAGGGTGCTTATATTTGCAAATTTACAAAAATAATCTAGCCTTAACATAAGGAAGGGTTATGAATTTGATAAATTACTTTGGACCTTATTTATGAAGTGTGCCTTGCTGTTTGCTTTTTTTAAAATGTTAAGGTTTTAACCCATGATGGTGCTCTTAATTGAGCTGCCTCGCCTGCACTGTAGGCTTCAGGAGAGGTGAGTTAGTTCAGTGTTCTAGGGGGTTTCACACAGTGGGGTACCCCAAACCAGGGTGCCCCAGGGGGAAGGTCCACTTGAAAATCATGGGTTTTGGTCCCCTTTAATAAAGTTATTTTACAATTTTACACTAATACTTACTCTCTATACATCGCCATCCACTGCTGTCCCACATGCCTCTCCGCTGAAGACAGTGGGTTGGAGAACACAGATCCTCCGCCCTGCACTGGGTTCCCATCACCTCGCTCCCTGCAACCGGAAAGGGTTATTTATAGATGAGGTGAGGAGTGAGATGGCTTGGAAGGCCCAGACATCAATGTGAGTGACGGGGAGGAAAAAGGTTTTCCCTGCCACCTCACTCCTCATCTATAAATATCCCCTGCCTGCATCCAAGAGGGAGGTGGTGAGAGCTCAGTGTTGGGCAGAGGATCTGTGTCCTCCACCCAGCTGCAGGGTGGTGTGGGCCCCCTGCACCAAGGATTTTAAGAAGTGAGGGAAGAGGTGAGTGTCGGTCAGCCAGCTCCCTCTTCACAGTGACTGGCAGGCTGTGTAGTGTCGTGCATGCGCACTCACACATCATGGGACGTCGACCTCGCTGTTGTTCATCACTGATCACTTTTTCCTTTTGAATTGAAGCTCATCATTACAATAAAGTCAGGGCTTAGTATATTGTATGTAAATAAATTATAAGGCTAAAAGACTAAACTGATGCTTCTAAGCCTGTGCCAGGCCTGTGTCTGGCAGTATGCAAATCTTTCTGTCAACATTGGCACCATAAACACAGAAAGGGGATTGCCATTCAAGATCAGACTTGTTGAGTAAAAAAACGAGACTAGCAAGAATGTTATCATCTGCTTTTCCTTATGTGTATGTATTATTACATAATGACTTTATTATGAATTGCATTATTAATATATTACAACTCATGTTTATGTCATTAACACATAAGCCTCGATTCAAAGACACATTCGTCCGGACTTCCGTAGCTGTCTGTGAAAGTTTGGGTGGGTGTTAGTCTTTTTTTTGCTTTTTTTCATTCATTTTTCATTCGTACGAACGTTTGGGAAAATGTGTATATGCGCTTTCGATGAACGGAAGCAAATCGGAACATTTCCGTTAGTTCGGATCATTTTCCAACAAAATCGGAAATTTTTCGTTCGTTCAGATAACTTCCGTTTTTGGGATGGGTTTCCGTCTGATTCAGAGAGCTGATTTCCGAAGGATCACCACCCTATAAATCCGTTTCATTTCCGATCCACTTACGGGATCTTTGAGGCCTCGGATTGCTATTGTTGAACATGTTTTGCGGCTATGTGGAGGAGTCTGCGCTCCTTTAGCACCAAGGCATTGCATGTATCAGCATGGCCGAGGCCATTGTATAGCAATGCATACCTGAATCAATACATTTCATGTATGCCTTCTAGATGCATTTTAATGTTGACCTTAATTAGTCCTTAGCATGTAAACATTTATTTTCCCACACATCCATATAATTGCTATATTTTATTTTTTTAGACTTATGTCCTTTGTGAATTATATTTGGATTGTTGAACTTGAATCTTAATTTGTTGTAGGAGTTATTGTTTTAGTCGGTTACCTTTGCTTTGTGTAATTATTTTAATATTTGGTTGCAGGAACCGCAAGATGTGCCACTCACACAACATACAAGCAGTCTTTGGTCCAGCTATGCGATTCCTCAGTGTTCTTGCAGGGCATCCAGGGTCGTCCCATGATGCTTATATATTGCAGAGATCCAGCTAATTTCGTCAATTTGAGTCAGGAGAATTATCTGGTAGATGGCTCCTGGGTAAGTTTGCTCACATTCCATCAATCCATTTTTTCTGTATGGCAATGAATATAGTTGATGACTCATGACTTAACCTATTGCTGTTTTTAGCCCTTGATGACATGTTATACAATATTTTAGCTTAGAATGTGTATTTTATGTTATTATTTTTAAATTCTTTCAGGGGATTTTGGATATCCACTCCTGCCCTTGCTCCTGATGCCCGTTCTTTGCCTGCAGAATGCGGGCCAGGGTTTCTCTAATCGGGCACTATGCAAAACCCGGGCCGTGGTGGCGGAGGGCCCTCTGGCTTTTGAAGTCCAGATTTAGGTGTTTGGACCATACGGGGGGGGGGGGGGGGGCACTGCAGTATGACCCCAACAAGGTTATACCAATATTTTAATTTAAGTTTTTTAACAGGGACCACACGTGCCAGAGTGGCACAACTGACTGTCGGGGTCCTTCAGTTGTTGGTGCGAGATGCAGGAATAGCGCAACTCATTGCGGACCACAGATGAAGAATAATGGCCTGCCATTGCTATGTATTTTGTTTTTTATAGTTGTAAAAATTAGAAATGTTCTAAATTTTTAAAAATGTTATATTTTATGATGGAATCCAAAAAAAAAAATGTTACAGTGTCATTTCATTTACAAAATACATAAACACAAAACTAATGGGCCCAGAAATATTTAAAGATGAATATTCACATGACTGAGAAGTGGTTTGGGTGAGCTTTAAGGGTCCAAAAGGGAAGATGGAGGATAGTGCTAAGTGATTTGGGTGAGCTTTAAGAGTCCAAAAGGGAAGATGGAGGATAGTGCTAAGTGATTTAGCTGAACATTGTAGTAGAAGTGAGGGTGGCAAATATGTAGGCGAGCACTTTAATGAGTTAAGTTTGTAGTGCGCAGGCGCTAGATCGTAAGGATTTCCGTCTGGACGAATATTTATTGAAAAAGGGAAACAGAATCGAACGGGAAACTTAAAGAATTCATTGGAGGATACGATGGGAAAAGGGCAAAAACGAAAGCCTACGTTGTAACATGAAACAGAGAAGTCACGCTGGAAAATGACATCCTCGTATTCGTAATCTGCCGTACGAACAGACGGAAACTTTACAGAAGGTTTTCAATGCATGCATAGAATCGCTCGTACACTCATACGAGAACGGAAACATTTCACAAAAAAAAGTTTTTTTTTGTCTCTCTGAATCGAGCCTATAGTACTGAAACCCATATATCAGCTTAGCTACTGGGAGCCTCCCATGGCAGAAAAGGTTCTCATACATCCAGGTCAAGGTGTATCTGTAAGAATAAATCAATACAATTGGACAATTGGACTTGCGGTCTTGCATTTCATATAATCTGTCTACCAAAAACATTAGGGAGGTGAGGTGTTGATTGCATTACTATGACAGGAGTTACTAGAGGGTTTATTCATGAAGGTCTAGTGCCATGTAGTGCTTTGTAGTGTCAGGCAGCGTCTGGTGAAAGCTGGGCGCTGTATGCAATACTACATGTATGAAAGCAAATCTGGTGAGCGACTGGAACATCTCCATGTAGAGTACGATTCATCATTACAGACGGCTCAGCATATAGCACCGGAGCTTTAGCTTCCAGAGCGCCAGGTAAGACCTGTTGCTACCTGTCGCTCTCCCATACATTTCAATGAACGTTCCTTTTATTCTCTTTAAACAGGGTTTTTTGGTGTTACCACAGCATTGTAAGTGTCAGGCAATAGGTGTCACAGCCCCCCTCCTCAGTTTAAGCCTGGCTTTTTTTATTTTCACATAAATGACCTCTTGACACCTCTTTAAACCAGTCGGCTTCAGTATCTAAAATGTGAACTTGACATCACCCTGAATGAAAGCCTTGTATGTTTCCTCCACCCTGTACATACAGAATGCACACATTAAAATCCTCCCACCTGCACCTAGTGCATTTTCTGAGCCTTTATACATCCAAAATGGTGGCCCATGGAGTCTCAGGCTGCATGCAGACAGGACTATGCTGCTCTGCATTCTGGGATTGCTGCCCTTTTGCTGACCCCAGAGACGCACTGTCTGTGCAAGCAAAGCTATAACCCGCCCCCCCTGCACTTGTCCCCATCTGCTTAACATGTGATGCTGGGAGTAACTTTTGAGGTAAGATGGCTGCATCTGTATCCTGAAGTCCTGAACATAGTTGCAGCCCAGCAGAGGAAAGAATAATAAGTAAGTTACTAAACACTTGAAATATATTACTTTTAGAATGCAGGGAAGAGTTTTCATAGTGGGCCAAAACCCAGGATCCTCCGCTTCCCTCTAACAGGGAGCGTGCCCCCGCCAGCCATTTGTTAATGGCCTGCTTTAAGGGTTTGGGCTTTTCATTAAATGATGCTAAAGGTCCGGTTGAAGCTGACTGGTTTAAAAGAGATGTAAAAGAAGCCATTTATGTGAAAAATAAAAAGGCACGTTTGAATAGGGGTGTGGGCTGTGACACCTGATTTATTAAAGTTCCAAAAGTGTGTACATTTAAACACCACTGGGTTAGCCATAGTAGGCACAGTGTGATGTTTTCGGTGCACTGTGTGGAGTAAAGTGGTTCAGTGAGTGTGAAATAGAGTAGTGTGCCTAACTAGTAGCAAAAAGACATGCGCTACATAGGGTGCACCAGTGTGCTCCGATATAACTATCCATAATTATTGGATGTTTTTGGACTGGCTTAGACTGGCCCACACTAATCACACAATTCTGGTTTAAAAGGTTGTTTATTAGTAAAACAAACAATTTAAAGTGGACCAAAACCCATGAAGCTTGGCCCAGGAATCTATAAGATTCCAGGGCTGGCGGGTTCCCTCTTTCCGGAGCATCCAGAATCGGGATGCCCCACTGTGTGAAACCCCCCAGGTCGCCTGGAAACTCACCTTCCCTTCCGGTCCAACGGCTCACGCACGAGCAGCGCCGACATCCCCGCTATGCCTTTAGCAGGAGCGCATGCCTGTGCCATGCATTTGTGCATGCCTGGCGTGGGCATGCTCCCTGTTAGAGGGTGGCGGGGGATGCGGCCTCCAGCGCACTTGGCTCTGCTTGGATTAGACAAGCTCCTGGACGCAGGGGCTCAAGAGGATCCAAGCACACTGATTGGATGAGCGGCCGAGCATGCACTGTAGGACCAGGAAAAAGGGGGGTTTCACACAGCGGGGAACATCCGATTGGGGCAAGGACCAAAACCCAAGGTAGTCAAAATCCTGGGTTTTGGTCTACTTGGTATATGCCAGTTCTACACTGCACTGACGTGCTGAAATGACTGATAAATGCAGTTGCAAGCACAGACTGGCAAAACTTGAGGCTCAGGCGGGAGTGAACAGACGTAGTGCTATTATCTGTTAGCCTCTAGGTGTTTGTAGCTACCTTTGAGGCTAATTCATTACTAATGGCAGGTATCGGCAGATGAGTATCTGTACAGCGGCGCTTAGAGCGAACGCTAGTAGACGCTGTGAGTGGGTAACTATCTGCAGCATTTTGTTTTTTCAAAGCACATTACATATACAGCTCAAATGTCACTAGAGTAGTATATATAATAAATGTTTATTTTCTTTTAGATTTTTTAAAATTTTTAGTCAAAAGAAAGTTTTATAAACAAAATTAAATGTAGGTGACCACCTCGACAAATGGGAATTATCTTCATGGTGCCTGTAAGAGAGACAAAAGTGTTATATGTTATTTTTGAACGTACTTTACATTTTTCCCCATATATGCTTGTGTCAGTTCTAATTGGTAAATTAGTAATTAATCGAATTAACTACAGTTGATTTGGACCTTAATCTAGTTTGTATCTATGATTTTAGTAAGATTTTAATTAAGCTCTTAAGGTATGCTTGAATGTTATCAAAATATCCCCGTTTTATAATGTAATTGTTGTTGATCTCTGTGTAGGTCACATACCTGAAAAAATGCATTAATCATTTCTTCCCGCCGGGCAAAGCCAGTCTGTGTGTCTTCACTACTGTCTGCGGGCATGTTTGGGACCTCTGGCACCAGTGCTGTTTCTTCTCGGGCTTCCATTCGGTGGGCTATGCAAATGTTGTGTAGGACACAGCAGGCTAAGATTATTTTGGAGACCTTTTGCGGACTGTACAACATCTTCCCTCCTGGGTGTGCCAAACAGAGAAAGCGTGCTTTCAGCAGGCCGATGCTTCTTTCAACAATACACCTGGTTTTGTGATGAGCTGCATTGCATCTGACTTGTGCTGCCATTTGTGGATTGCGCACGGGTGTTATTAACCATGTCACTTGTCCATATCCCTTATCTGCTTAAAAAAAAAAAGAAACATTAATTGTTATGCACGCAACTCTGCCTGTAGGCGGAAATTAGTCATCTGCACCTAATAGTCCTGCCTAGTGCTGTTAAGGTCTGCTTTAGCTTTGTCTAACAATATTTGCCACTACTTACCTAGTAACCATCCTGCCGGCATTTCATTGTTTTCAAATTTGTGGCACAGGGCAGACTGACGGAGCACATATGAGTCATGGCATGAACCAGGGAATGCAGACCTCACCACACGCATCTTCATATCTGGATCGCACACCACCATCACATTGATTGAGTGAGATTGTTTTCGGTTGCAATAATGTAATTCCTAGGCTCTGGGTGGGCGGAAAGGGATATGTGTTCCATCCAGGCACCCTAGGACATTGGGTATCCCTGCCATGTGGTAGAATGCCCGCCTGATATTTGCAACCTCCTCCTCAGGTAAGGTGATGAATTCAGGAATCAAGTCACATATTGCCAGGACTACCTGATGGAATATGCGGCTCATAGTAGCCTAGCTGATTCCACTGAGGAGTGCTGCAGTGGCCTGGAAATTTCCAGGTGCCAGTATGTTAAGGGAGGCACACAGGCACACTATGACAGGGATAGAGTGGGTGCGCCCAGTGGTGGGCTCTATTTTTCCTTTGATCTGATCATATAGGGACCTAAGTGCTGCCCGATTCAACCGAAATCCGCTTCGAATCTGCTCGTCACTTAGATCCCATACAGAGAGGCGGATACCAAAAGATTTTGGGTGCCCTTACTCTCACAGCACTTGCTTCTCTTGGCTTCTGCCTTTCCTCTGCACTGGCAGTACAACACATCCACACACCAAACATCATGCCAAATTCTTCTTCACCACAACTCGCTATAACACAACCAATCAACCCAAACAAAAAAGAAAATCACTCTTACACAAACACAAATGCAGCTCATCACAAAACTAGGTGTATTGTTGAAAGAAGCATCAGCCTGCTGATTAAGCATGCCCTGCTTGTGATTGGTGCAACTAGCACATAAAACTCCTCCACACCTACTTCAATTGTTGCCATTCTGTAGTTTGTGTCATTGAGGTTGGTGTTTGCTGCTACGGAATGGAGCCAAATCCTGGAAATATGTCTGGGGCCCCCAGTACCAGTGGGCTGTGTGGTGCCTGCAGACCTCCTTCCAGCAAGAGGACACAGCCTGTTGGTGGTGCTCAACCACAGGCTAAGCGTTCCTTTGCAAAGAGGGAGCCAGAATTTAATTCGGTGGATAATAATACTGAAGCTGACCCTGGCAAAGTGGCCTATGTTATTTGGGCCACCAAGTCGGAGCTTTGGCAAAAAAAAAAGGAGCAAGTTGTGGGATGCCATTGTGGAGGAGCTTAACAGCTTGGCTCAATATCCACGCACTGGCACATCCTGCAAAAAATGCTTCTACACATTGAGAAGGGCCCTTATGAAAAAGATGGAGTCTGACCTTATGGTGGATAGTGGGAGAAAGCAGGCTCCAAAGAGCACATATCGGCCATATGAGGAGATGCTGAGATCCCTCTCTGTCGGCTGCAGGGGGTGGATGTTAGGGATGACATCACAGACTGGGGTGAAGATTGTAAATTGCATTTTTCCTCTGTACATTTGCTATATAACTAAACCCCTGGATTGTGTGTAAGCTGTGTTTTGGTCAGATGTAAAGCATAACATAGCAACTATATTGTAATTAACTTAATGTTTCTCCACCTGCATCAGAGCCTTCAGATCCAGAAACAGCAGAAAGCACTGCCCTTCCCCCAGCCACAACCTCAAGGCAGCCAGATGTTCATGGTAATTGTGTATGTACTAATGCATTGTGTATTAGAATGAAATATGTTTTTGCATAGCCTAATGTTGATTGGTTTTAACATATTTTGTATGTAATTTTAAAGGGACCCTCAGCATGCCCTCCGCATCTCCTCACCCTTTGCCAACTTCTTTGGAAGCCTGTAAGTAGCTTTATGAGTTTACATATAGGTTTTGTTTAAAAACTCGGATCACTAATTGGTCCTTTGAATGTTTTCTTTTGTAGGCCCCATCTCACCTCCATCTTTGGACCCCACTTCCTGTTTTCCATGCCGCCAAGAATCTGTTGGTGTGTATAAATAGTATTAGGTTGCCATTTCCTAATATTTATGACTAACCAAAAATAGACTTTTCCTTCACTTTATTGGCTGCTATAGTTTGCATATGGCAGATATTGTTAGCAGCAGGGTTGGACAAATGAGTGAAAACTTAAATGGCTACCATGGCCACAGAACTTTAAATATTTGAGTATGAATCTAACATGTATTATTTATTTCAAACATTTTAGGTGTGAGATTTTATTCAAATAGTATATAGTTTGTTTTTGGTAAATGTCTTTCTTTCTGCTTTTCATAGGCTTCAATACAGGAAGTGCTGGTCCTGAAAGGGCTTTTCTAACAGAGGCTGCTACGGATGTTGGTAAATATTTTGTAATGTTTTTGATAAACATTATTTGGTTTTTCCTTGCTGGCTGAGCCCTGTTTTAGTTTGACAAATAGGCTAATATTTGATCATTGTGTTTGTAGGGCTAATTTCCGATATCGGTTTGAATCAGGCGGGTTTGGGTGCCTAATAATGTAATAGTTGGATATCATATAACAATTAACTCACCTAATTAACCCCTTTTTGCATTTTATCCTCATCCAGCATTGTGTATGTGTTTTTTCTTAAATTTTCATGTAATTTTCTAATTGTTTTAAAATCACATGCTAAATTAGCCTAGGGCAATGTAAACATTTCTTAATGATTTATATTTTTGCTTTTAATTAGCTTATGTTGATTTGCTGCCAGTATTGTATGATGATTTGCCCACTCCTGGCACCAAGACTTCTGATATTTTTGGGGAAGAGGATACACAGGTATGTTGTAATTTTCTGTTTCTGTGTTGCATATATTGTGTGATTTTTTGCTGTGGCTTCTTTGACAGAAAAGCCTTTTACATGCACCCCTTTTTTTCCTAGCAATCTTCATTGTTTGCGCCCGAGAGAGTGGACTCCTCTCAATTGCCATGTGGCCAACAGCCTACTACACATCAAACGGTAGGTGTTGATGTTGCATATTATGCTTTAAATAGGTCATGTATTATATTGTTTATTAACACCTTTTTTATTATTTTCCATCACATTTATAGAGCACAACATCTGAAGGCAACCAATCAAGTCATCAGCCGACAAGTGTCCAATGATTTGAGCTAGGGACCTGCATGTTGGAGATCATGATGCAGCAGTGGAAATGCATGTGCTATTCTTGCAACAGCAGCAGCAGCAGCAAGAACGCCAAACAGAGCATAATGCTATATTAAAAGAAATCCACAACACAAATGAAATACTTGGCCAGTTGATGTTGTTGCTAAATCAGCATATCCAGCAGCAGAATATTTTTTTTGCATCACTGTTGGCCCCCAACCAGGTCCCTATGGCTGGTCCCTCCCAAACAAATCCTGATGACCAACATCCGACACAGGACCAGTCAGAAGAATGAGTTTTTTATATTCACCTTTTTGTTGTGTTTTTGTCATATGTATATAACTTGCCACAGTTTGGCAATTTTTATGTTTATTTTGTAAAGAAATTTTATTTAACCTCACATAACATGTGTGTTTTATATTTGACGCAGCACAGCAAAAATCCAAGAGGACACCCACCTCCCTATCACTCCACAATCCTTTAGGGAGTGTGGTGGAGTGCGTATCCTACTCCCCACTGGGAATACCCATTCGAGAGTGGCCCCAGCGGTAGTTGGAGTCTGCTAAGGCCCACTCAGAGAGGCTGAGCCTTAACACTGACTTCACCACAGCAGCAGTCCACTGGCCCATCTCCATCTTTATCCCCTTACTCCCCTGGGTCTGCAATTTTATTCTGGCAAGAAGGAGCCTCCACCGCTTAATAATGAGGTCCACAGACTATCATGTGGGAAACAACAGCCTTCACATTCTTGGACAGGGGAGGACGCTTATCTGTGTGTCCTGGAAAACTGGCGACCACACGTCTAACGGCCGCCATTGTCCCACACAGGAAAAACGGAAATGCATAAACATATAATAAAAAAATACACTTTATAACAGTCAATGCAATGAAACTCCAGTTAAAATATACAAATGCTATAGAATGAACTGACACCAGAGCAAATATTACGCTACATGTACACGAGAGAACGCCGCAGTGAACGCATTTCACATACAGTACTTTCAATAATAACAAACACCAATGTTTTGCATTGAATTTACACAATAAATCTTCATTGTAAGTTAGCTTTCAACAAATGTACTTCTGTTACTGTAATAATAGGCTCCTAACATTTAAGCATTAATACTGCTTGCCTATTTGCCGCAGCAAACACAAGGTGGTGTTCTGAACGATAGCAGCCAAGCCTACACCACATCTAACAACAATACAGCACTAGAGGTAGCGAGAGGTAGCAAGAGGTAGCGTCTGGTCAGTGCGTCCGACACTCGGCGCACCTCACCATATTCAACATAAAAACTCACAGAGCGTCGGCGCTCTAAAGCTGGTCGCTGTAGCATAGAGCGCCAGACGCTGTGTGATTAAAGTGTGTTTTTGACCACATATCCACCAGTAACAAAGCGAAACACATGGAATGACATTGTTGGAACACTGTGACATTAATACTTTAGTGTCAGACTTGTAATGACAATTCTGCATAAAAAAAACAAAAAATCCAAAAAGCTTTCAAAAATGAATTTTTTCTAGGCCAGGAGAGGTGAGACAATTATTTGAGGGCAAAAAAAATAAATAAAAAAAAAAAAAATAAATAACCATTTAAACAGAAGGAAAGGAACGTCCATTGAAATGTATGGGAGAGCGACAGGTAATACCTGGCGCTTTGGAAGCTAGAGCGCCGGCTCTATACGCTGAGCCACCTGTAGTTATGAATCGGACGCTACATGGTGCTGTTAGAGTTGCTCACCAGATTTGCTTTCATAAATGTGGTTTTGCGTACAGCGCCCAGCATACACCAGACGCTGCCTGCCGCTACGAGGCACTACCTGGCGCTAGACCTTCATGAATAACACCCCCTAGTCACTCTAGTCATGCTAATGCAATCAACATCTCACCTCCCTGCTGTTTATGGTAGACGGAGGGTGTGGATTGGAGTTACAACTTCTTGCTACCAGATTCTGGTACAATTCACTCTGTGAGAAAGCCAGTCGGATGACTAGAGAAACGTCTTAAAAAAACAGCAAGTTCATTTGCCTTGATTTATTCCAGATATGTACAATATTATTGCCAACCCCCCATGGAAAAATGTCTGTTTTTACAAAAACCTTTACAAACCTGACAATCCCATTCCTTTAACTACAGTATTGCATTGGACTTTTTTAAAACGCAAGGATATATTTTTCGAAAGAAAAAAGATATGCCCTCAAACTCTGGTAAAAACAAACATCAGTGAAATTGCAATGGCAATAGGCCAGGAATCCAGCATAACCTCTCTCAGAAAATAGGCCGTTACAGTCATGCCCTGTAAATGCAACATGGTAAACTCACAAACCTAATTCTTCTTGTTTTGTTTTTTTTGTTATTTTTCTATTATTATTTATTATGCTTTGTGAAAGATGTGATTTAAAACAGCCCTGTCCTGACAAACTCTTCATTTATAAAAGAAAGACAAGCTCTCTCCCACACATCTGTGCTCCACACCATAATTAACAAAAAACTACACACACACAGCGTTGACGCTCTAAAGCTGGGCGCTGTAGCACAGAGCGCCAGATGCTGTGTGATCAAAGTCTGTTTTTGAACACATATACACCAGTAACAAAGTGAAAACACATGGAATGACATTGTTTTAACACTGGGACTATTAAAGGACGCTGCCCCTAATTAACATTCAAATAGTGGTCCCACATCCTGCCATGCCTATAAGAACAATAGACACCTAATCACACCTAGCTGCCAGAGAGCTACCTCCAACTGCTGGGGTGTCTTGCCTTGAAAAGTCCAGACGGCCAATATACATTGGACACCTGAGCATTGGATGATATTTCTGGGAGGAATTGTGGTTCTTGTAATATGTCAGTTATAACTATATTAATGAGAGATTCTCATTCAGGACTATGAGGCCTTTCATTTGATATAAAACATGGCATACACATATTGTCCAGGGCCTGACAATGCACATAGTATTGGACCCTGGATGATATACATTTGGTGTTTGGGTTCATTTAACTAAGAAATTTATGGGGATCATGAATTTCTTGGTTACAAGTTGATAACATGCATATTGTGTGAGTTATGCTCTTTATGAAATATACATCTAATTCCATGAGAGTCCTCATATGGGCCGACCTTGGCAGACACTCCCACGAGGCGGGGAATGCTGGCCACTCCCTCTATTGTTCATACATTAGAAAGCTTTGTGCCGGGGGCCCTGGAGTCGATGGATGGCAGGGGCGATGAATGGATGGGCGCCTTAGCTGAATGACCATGGAACCTTAAGTATCTCTGTGTATCTCTATCTGTCTCTGCATTATATCTCTCTATATCCATTATAACATATATTGTACCGTAACTAATGTAACTACAACTGCCTGTAATATAAGGTTATCTGGGAACTTTAGGAACATATTGGGTTAGTAAGGTTAATTACTGTGCTGCTAATTAAACCCGTCTTTAATATATACATCTTACTGTGTGTGTGGTGGATAATTCTCACACAATAGATTGTAAGTTGCAAAGTAGCCAAAGCATAGTATATTTCTTCATAGGACAGTTCACTGGTTGTGGTGGGAGAGCTTAGCGGCCATTGTTTGTATCAGATTAGTGGCCGCTGGGCTTATATGATTGTTGGTATTTGCAATATTTATCATATTGATCTCTAATAGAGATATTGGAGGTTAATGTGAAGCAAATATTAATTATATATATCATATATCACCTTTTTCAGGAACAATAACACTTTAGTGCTAGACCTGTAATGACAATTCTGCATATAAATATAAAAAGTCAAAAAATGTATAAAAGTGTTTTCAGCCAGGAGAGGTCACACAATGATTTGAGCAAAAAAATTATAATAATTGCCAAACACACTGTTTAACCACAAACAAATGAAATCCCATTGAAATGTATGGGAGAGCGCTACAGACTGTCAGGTAATAAATGCTGCTCCTGAGCCTAGAGCTTCGGCACTATAGGCTCGATTCAAAATCCCAAATGTCATTATGTTCGTATTTGCAATCGAAAGTTTTGTTGGGTGTTTGCCATTTTTTCCTTTTTTTTTGGGGCATTTTCGACTCGCACGAACGTTCGAACATAGACGTATATGTTCGTTCGTCCATCGAACTTAAATTTGTGGTTTTACGCTACTTCGGGACTTTTTTCCTTCGAAATCGTAAATGTTTCGATCGGTCAAATTATTTACGTCATTGCAATGGGCTGGCGATTAATTCAGAGAGCTGATTGCCAAGTATTCCGACGCCCATATAGTCATTTCCTTGTCGAGCGTCTTACGGCACCTTTTTGACCTCGGGACTAGGCAGCCAAGCGTGATGGAGAGTGACTTTGAAGAGCATCAAGCTCTTCTTCTGTTTGGCATTGATGTGATCCTGAGGTCAGAGGCCAGATTGCACCGGCGGCGACGCATGAACATCAATGGCATGCATGACGTTGAGCTGTTCGAGCTGACCAGGCTTAATCGCGCTTCCCTCCATAAATTGTATAGTGAGCTGCGGCCATGGTTAGCCCGCACCACAAGGAAGGGGAAAGCAATTTCAGGTATGACCAAGATGCTTGGCTGCCTGCAATTTTTGGCGAACGGCTCGTTCCAGAGGCTGGGTGCCCTCTCCGTGGGGATCTCACAGCCTACGCTGAGCCGCGCACTATCACATTTTTTGGAAGGCATGGCTACCCTAACACCCAAATATATTTTTTTCCCAGATGATATGGTAGCCAGAAACGCCATTAAGCTTGGTTTTTATAATATCGCCGACATGCCCAACGTCATTGGTGCCATTGACTGTACCCACGTCGCCCTGGTGCCTCCGGCTGCCGACGAGTACATATACAGGTAATTATTAAAATTTTGATGATTTTTTAAATTTTTGGTTAACCGTCCTTGTAATGGTCCCTCCTTGTAATGGTCCCTCCTTGTAATGGTCCCACCTTGTAATGCTCCCTCCTTGTAATGGTCCCTCCTTGTAAAGCTCCCACCTTGTAATGGTCCCTCCTTGTAATGGTCCCTCCTTGTAATGCTCCTTCCTTGTAATGCTCCCTCCTTGTAATGCTCCCTCCTTGTAATGCTCCCTCCTGATCGAAATGTGTGTGTTATTTTTACAAAATGCCTTCCTAATGTTTTATTGTGTTCCTTTTTTACCAGGAACCGCAAAATGGGCCACTCCTTGAATGTGCAGGCAGTGGTGGCCCCGGACATGCGGTTCCTTAGCGTCCTCGCCGGCTACCCAGGCTCAGCCCATGATGCGTACATCCTTAGACGATCAGGATTGTACCGACGGTTTGAGTCTGGGGAATTTTCCGGTGCATGGCTCCTTGGTAAGTTAACATAAACCACATAATGTAGTTGTGGATGTTTGTTTTTAATTAGCATTTTGCAGTAATGTCTGCAAAACTTACACCTTAAACAACCTTCTTGCCATGTTAAACCACACTTGAATGTTAGTTATTAACCAACCAAGCGTTTGCCCAAGTTTGGCCTGCATTAGCCACATTATAAATTATCTGTTTGTCTAATTTAATAATCCCTCTTACACCACCCTCGTGTGGAATAGTGCACTTAACTTTAGCATAGTTTAGGACCCATCTTTGCTTAGCTGGTTTGCACTTCCACACGAGAGTAGAGCGGGATAAAGTGCATGTGGCGTGTTTCTGCTGTTTTGGTCTCACACAAAGCATATAAGGGGTCAGCCAAACCTACATCCTAAGCACACTTGGAAACCCAGAGCTGGGATCCTTATGTATGATTGTCCATCATCCTCACTCTTTGTATGTTGTCCTTTTGTAAACCTCTAGGACATATGTTTAGTTTGGGACTGGGACAGTGGCAAATGTTGCCTCATGTTGATCACACAATTGACAAATAGCCTCCTATTGATGTTGCTGGTGCCTTTATGGTCTTACATGTTTTTTTTTGCTAATCTTATGTATAAGGTGATTCAGGATACCCGCTGCTGCCGTGGCTCTTGACGCCAGTACTCCGGCCCCAGGATGCCTCCCAGGATGCCTACAACTGTGCGCACCGCAAGACCAGGGCTGTGGTAGAGAGGGCCTTTGGTCTTTTGAAGACTAGGTTTCGTTGTTTGGATCATACCGGGGGCGCCCTGCAATATGATCCGAAAAAGGTCATAGACATAATAATGGGCTGTGCTGTTCTGCACAATTTTGCAATTTCACAACGGGTCCCCCGGTATGTAGATTTGGCTCCCTCTCCACCCAGCGAAGACCAGGAGGACTAATTTCTGGACACACACAGTAGTGTGTCCGGCCAAAGTGTGCGGACTAATTTGATCGCGACCCATTTTGCTTAATTTAACCTGTATTGGCCTTTGTTTAACATTGTGTTGTTGATTTAGTTTTCTTTCCCTTTGTGTATGTTTCGTTATGTTTGTTGTGTTCAACTAAGTAATGAAGTAATTACTCACCACAGGCCTAATGCTTTACAACTCTCTTTTTTGGATGTGTGAACTGTGTGAATGTCCAAGTATATATTTCTCTGTGACACCAAAAAAAGAGACAATAAAATTTATGAGCCACAGGTGTCTTTAACTGTTTATTTCTTAAAAATAATAGCACAAACTTGGAGTTGCTGCTCACTCCAATTTGCAAACAAAATATATGTAACAACAAAGTAGAAATGGTTAGATCAACCATGCCAATAATTAAATAAAAAAAAAATCCTGCTTGCCCACATTTGCCACTGCCACAGGTGTAAACCTGGTACAGGTGTAGAAGCTTGAGTGGCACGTTCAGTGAGGATTCAGATATGGCCTTGGCTAGTGGCCTACCTCACCACTCTAAGGAGCTATATGGGCGCAAATCAAAAACACACAACCCAAGGCATACACCAAGGGTATCTTGGTTTGCCTCACCAGACAAGTCAATACAGGGGGGATTTAGAGCAAAGATGTTGTACAGATTCATGGTGTGGAGACATTAATATGGGTGATGGCCATAGTACCCAGGTGGTGGCCCTTGCTGATTGGACCTAACGTGGGCCTGTGTGGCATTCTGAATCTGCAACTGGTCCAAAATGTTTCGCATGATAGTTACCATTTCACCCCTGTAGGCACGGTTGTCATTGTTGGCAGTCTCCATGTGGCTGTTGAGGGTCCGCAATTCTGTCTGCACAGCCTGTAATGTAGTATTTAGGGTCTCGATCCGGCCATGCAGTGCCTCTCGGTTCCTTTGGTTTTGGTGCTGGAAGGTAACCCTCTCGTGGTGCCATGCGTCCAAAATTGCCATGCCCCTCCCCTGGTTGCGGCGTAGCGGATTCCGCCTCCCCAATCCCCTGGTTCGGGGTCGTGCCGATGATGTTGGTCTGGGCCCCTCAACAGACACAGGCATGCTTTCACTATCCTCAACAGCAGAGAGAACACTGGGGACTTGACTGTCAGTCTGTGCATGCTGGCCATCATGTGCAGCCACCATGCAGCCAGCTTCCCTCTGCTGCTGCGGAGTTGGTGTTGAAACATTTTGGACCAGTTGCAGATTCTGGCCCAGGGGTAGATCTTCTGAAGGGCACATAAAGGATCCATCCTCCTCCAGCTCCTGGATTTCATCCATGAGTGTGTGGGTCTGTATGGACAGAGACAAATTATATGTTAGCTTGCCCACTACATATGTCAATCTGTTAGTAGTAACATGCAAAGTAACATGGATAACCGACATTTGCTCCCTAAACTTACCGAATATATCGGTTCCTCCCTCCTAGGCTGCACGGAAGTTGACGGCATGTCCAAACTGGCAGTGGATTCCACAGTAGCTGAGCGATGATGGTGGCCTGCATGAGAAGCAAAGACACTATGTAAACACACACCTATGCATTGTTGACGGGTCAAAAGACAAATGCCGAATTAGTTAACGGGTCAAAGCTGTCATGGGCACTACAACAACGGTGACAAATAAGCTTCAATTTCCATGCCATTATCTTTAATATTTTTTGGTCTATAACTACTTCCACATTGTTCACCTCAACTAAGCCAAACATTCAAGTTCAGCTTGTTCTGTGGCTGACCACATCCCTTATAGGCCATTAAAGCTTATATGTTTCCCACACCCTGTACATACAGATTGACCACATTACAAATCTTCCTACCTGCATCTACTGCATGTTATGAGCCTTTAAACATCCAAGATGGCGGCTTATGGAAGCCGCCATCTTATCAGGCAGCCTGCAAACAGGAAGTGCCTCCTGACTGTGCTGCTCTGCATTCTTGGACTGGTGACCGTTATCTGACCCCAGCTCTGCTCTGTTTGAGCAAAGAACAGCTATAACCCGCCCCCCTGTACCTTATCCCACTCTTCTCTCCTCAGTAAGTGTGATGCTTCTGAGTCAAGATGGCGGCGCGCGTATCCTAAATTCCTGGACAGAGTTGCAGGCCAGTGTGGGAAAGAATAATAAGTTAGTGACTAAAACTGAAAAAAATATTAATTTTACATGCTGGGGAACTGTTTTTTCAGACTTTGGGCTTTTCATTAAATCACACTGAAGGTCCGGTTTAAGTGTACACACTCAGCCTGGACATAGCAGGGACCTGGTTTTTGGGAGGCCTAGCAATGTATGTTTTCCTAATTCAAACCAAGCCTGTTTGTTGATTTTTTACCAACCCCAGCTCACACACAAGTAGACAACAGATCAAGATTGAAGTGTGTGATGTCATGGAGTGTAAAGACATAACTACCAGGTTAATGGGAACCAACAAACTTTTAAACTCGGGTTCAATGTACATTCACGTCTTGTATGTGGCCAAAAAATCAGAAGTTAAGTGGCCACACACATGCCACACCCTGGCCCAACACAGAAATCCCCTACAAGCCACAGCCTAGGTGCCTGGCTTCCCAGATGTGTTACTGTCTAATTGTGCATGCTCACTAATTGTAAAGGTCACATAAAGCTTACTCACCTGCAGGACGGGTCGGTGAATCTGTGTCCCTTAGGGCCGCGTGGCCCTCGACGGCGACTGGATGCATCAATCCCAAAATCATCTCCTCAGCCGGGGTCAACTTGAGTTTGGAGGGAAAACCTCCTCCAGTTTTCATGCTGCAAAACATAGTTAGGCGAATTTAGAACCAGGTGGCCAATACAACATCCAGTCTAATCCTAAAGCTAACATTTTTACCTGTAAATCCGCCTTTGATTTTCTTTCTTCCGCGCAGCATATTTGAGGTCCGATATCTTGCGCTGAATCTGTACAACATCCTTTAACTCTTCCCCCGCTGCATTCACTTGTCTGGTTAGGTCGGCCAAGATGTTTGCTCTGTGCTGTTTGGTGGTGTTTTTGGATCTGCGCCCATATAGCTCATCATAAACTAAGGTCAGGCCACTAGCCAAGGCCATAATTTGGCCCTCACCAAAACGCCCACTCAACTGCCCTCTTCGCAATGTGCGCCCTGTTGTTTTGGGCTGTGGGTCCTCCATGGTGTCATCCAAATGGGGTGACATCCTTGCCTGGGTTTGTGGGGGATAATGCAGGGAATGGTGGCTGCCTGGGGATTGGCCAGGACTGGGCAAGGGACTGGGTGTTCTGGCCTGGCTGGCCACAGAAGTCCCAGGTGTTGATGTGGCATAGTAACCTTGCCTTTCCACCTGTGCCGGTGCCAAATGTGGGCGAGCAGCAGAGTTTCGTTCTGAGGCTGAAGTAGTGCTGCCCTTGGAGGTAGTAGGGCGGACCAAGGGTGAGGGCGATCTTGCAGGGCCGGCCCTCTTCTGTTTTTTTTTTGGCCCACTCTTGGGGGGCTGCGGGACCTGGTTCTGGCTCTTGGGGGGCTACGTGGCCTGCTGCGGCGTCTAGGGGGGCTGCCTGGGGACCTGGTTCTGCCTCTTTGTGGGCTGCGTGGCCTGCTGCGGCGTCTAGGGGGGCTGCCTGGGGACCAGGTTCTGCCTCTTTGTGGGCTGCGTGGCCTGCTGCGGCGTCTAGGGGGGCTGCGGGACCTGGTTCTGCCTCTAGGGGGGCTGTGTGGCCTGCTGCGGCGTCTAGGGGGGCTGCGGGACCTGGTTCTGCCTCTAGGGGGGCTGCGTGGCCTGCTGCGGCGTCTAGGGGGGCTGCGGGACCTGGTTCTGCCTCTAGGGGGGCTGCGTGGCCTGCTGCGGCGTCTAGGGGGGCTGCGGAACCTGGTTCTGCCTCTAGGGGGGCTGCGTGGCCTGCTGCGGCGTCTAGGGGGGCTGCGGGACCTGGTTCTGCCTCTAGGGGGGCTGCGGGACCTGGTTCTGCCTCTTGGGGGGCTGCGGGACCTACTGCGGACTATTGTGGGTGTTGTAGTGGGGCAGGGTGGGGTGGGTCTTCGGACCCTCTTACCCGTTTTGGGCCCAGTAGCCATACTAGCCTTTGTGGCCTGTGTCTTTGCTTTGCCTGGCTGCTCCTTTTTTTGCCCATAGCTGGTAGTTGGCTGGGCCGGCGTTTTGGTACTAGGCCGTAATTTTGCTTTGGGCTGCTGCGACCTGGTTTTGGGCCCTTCGGAAGGCTCCTGCCGCTTGGCTGCCTTCTTCCCCGTTTGCTCCTTTCCAGTTTTGCCAGGAGTTTTTTTGGGTGCCATTTTGATTTTTGAAAATAATCAGCTGTGTGTGCAGGGACCTTTAAGTAAGCTAGCTAGCGTGTGACGTACGTTCGCACGGCCGTGCGGAACCCGCTGAGGCATTGCGTACATTCGCACGGCCGTGCGGAACGCGCTGGGGCATTACTTATCTGCTGCTGAGAACAAGAAGCAAGATGGCACCCACTATCTTCACCCGCCAACAAGAAGAGATCATCATGCTCATAAGTGGATTTTAAGGACTTTTCTTAGATTTGGAAATGCTGCTCTACATGTGAAGGAAGCGCAGGAATAAATGGCTTTTGTTAAAAATGTGATGTGAACTACATGCACAACCAAAGGCACGCCACACACGTGCCAAACAACATTTAGGCCAGATTGTGAAATTACTGAACCCTAGAAATGTGTGTGTGTTAATGTAATTACACCAAAAAATGTATTGCTGACACATATTGATAGGTATTTAGAAGTAAATTCGATGTTTTCTTTCTGTTTTGTAGACCATGCTGGAGCGCAGGTACGACTACCTGCCCAACACATTTGAAAAACGCGTCGCCCTGGAGATAATCTCGACCATACATCAGCAGACCAACACCACCTTCACCCACACGCAGATCATGCAGCATTGGTCGGACCTCAAACGGCTGCACATGCCCCGGGTGCGGAGGTTCTTCGGAATCCATTTTCCAAGTAAGTACATTGCGATTGCATGCAATATGTAACTAAGACAGAAGGGGTAGGCCTTTACTTAGAATGCCTTTTCTTTTCTAGTGTTGGAAATGGATTACCGAATTCGCCGCACCCGGAGGCGCAGAGGCCGACCAGTGCTGCATGATTCTGCAGCTGGGAGTGAAGGTGGTGGATCTCCAGGGCGACGGTCCGACCCCTCCTCTGTGGCCTCCTCAGACCAGCCCCTGGACCTTACCACAGAGGAGGGGCGGCACAGCGTGGGCAGGGAGTCGTACCCTGCCACGCATGCGGGAGCCTCTGGTATGTCACTCTTCATGTATACGCACACACATATACATGTTTGCTCCTGATAGCAACAAACTGAATCCTTGTTTCTTTTTTTGAAGATGCTTCGGGAGCGAGTGAGGTAGTGGAGGAGGAGGCAGCAGATATGGTCGAAGAAGAACCTGGAGAAGGTGAGTGATGTGACCCAGACTTTAAAAAAATCATTGGAGGACTGCTGAATCAGACCTTAAAACTGAGAATATTTTCTAAATTTCTACAGGCAGTTCTTCACAGCAGAGCCAGGACCAAGGACATCCTGTTGTCCCCAACGAGCCATCTATCGGCCACCAACCAAGTAAGTATTCATGTCATTAGTGACATTTCTGTGTGACTTGACCTGAACACACAAATCCATCAAGCCCTAGGCAATGGCACTCGAAGACTTACCTGTGCCCACTTCATTAGCGTAAGGACTTGACAGACTTACCTGTGCCCACTTCATTAGCGTAATGACTTGACAGACTTACCTGTGCCCACTTCATTAGCATAATGACTTGACAGACTTACCTGTGCCCACTTCATTGGATTAATGACTTGACAGACTTACCTGTGCCCACTTCATTGGATTAATGACTTGACAGACTTACCTGTGCCCACTTCATTGGATTAATGACTTGACAGACTTACCTGTGCCCACTTCATTAGCGTAAGGACTTGACAGACTTACCTGTGCCCACTTCATTAGCGTAATGACTTGACAGACTTACCTGTGCCCACTTCATTGGATTAATGACTTGACAGACTTACCTGTGCCCACTTCATTGGATTAATGACTTGACAGACTTACCTGTGCCCACTTCATTGGATTAATGACTTGACAGACTTACCTGTGCCCACTTCATTGGATTAATGACTTGACAGACTTACCTGTGCCCACTTCATTAGCGTAATGACTTGACAGACTTACCTGTGCCCACTTCATTGGATTAATGACTTGACAGACTTACCTGTGCCCACTTCATTGGATTAATGACTTGACAGACTTACCTGTGCCCACTTCATTGGATTAATGACTTGACAGACTTACCTGCGCCCACTTCATTAGCGTAATGACTTGACAGACTTACCTGTGCCCACTTCATTGGATTAATGACTTGACAGACTTACCTGTGCCCACTTCATTGGATTAATGACTTGACAGACTTACCTGTGCCCACTTCATTGGATTAATGACTTGACAGACTTACCTGTGCCCACTTCATTGGATTAATGACTTGACAGACTTACCTGTGCCCACTTCATTGGATTAATGACTTGACAGACTTACCTGTGCCCACTTCATTGGATTAATGACTTGACAGACTTACCTGTGCCCACTTCATTAGCGTAATGACTTGACAGACTTACCTGTGCCCACTTCATTGGATTAATGACTTGACAGACTTACCTGTGCCCACTTCATTGGATTAATGACTTGACAGACTTACCTGTGCCCACTTCATTAGCGTAATGACTTGACAGACTTACCTGTGCCCACTTCATTAGCGTAATGACTTGACAGACTTACCTGTGCCCACTTCTTTGGATTAATGAATTTAAATAATTACATGTCGCTTTTCTTGGTTTGTAAAACTAATAAACATTAAATCCACAGGTGCCAAACATGTATAGTTAGCCTACTAATTTGTGTCCAAAAAATTGTTACAGGGACCACACGTCAAAGACTGGCGGAGCTGAATCGGAGGGTCCTTGAGTTGGTGGCTGATCTGCACGCGATGCGTGACACGTTGGGGACAACAGAAGATGAAGATTAGTGTCCTTGGTCCTGGCCCAGTTTATTTGTATATAGTTGGAAAATATTTATTTGTTAAATTTTAAACTTTCTAAGAGTTTGTAAATAGTTTTAAATTACATATTTTACATCTTCTAAAATTAACAATAAGACCAAAAAAAAAACAATAAAATGGCTGGTTACACTAATAAACCACCGAAAAATAACCAATAATTCCTGTGTCAATTATTAGCACAAATACATTGACAAGAAACAAAGGGTAAATTACTGTTGAATAAAGCAACAGTGACATGACCGGGAAGTGGTTTGGGTGAGCTTTAAGGTGCGCTAACTGAAGAACAAACTAAGCAGGAAGTGGTTTGGGTGAGTTTTAAGGTGCGCTAAATGAAGAACAAACTAAGCAGGAAGTGGTTTGGGTGAGTTTTAAGGTGCTCTAAATGAAGAACAAACTAAGCAGGAAGTGGTTGGGGTAAGTTTTAAGGTGCGCTAACTGAAGAACAAACTAAGCAGGAAGTGGTTTGGGTGAGTTTTAAGGTGCGCTAAATGAAGAACAAACTAAGCAGGAAGTGGTTGGGGTGAGTTTTAAGGTGCGCTAAATGAAGAACAAACTAAGCAGGAAGTGGTTGGGGTAAGTTTTAAGGTGCGCTAAATGAAGAACAAACTAAGCAGGAAGTGGTTTGGGTGAGCTTTAAGGTGCGCTAACTGAAGAATAAACTAAGCAGGAAGTGGTTGGGGTAAGTTTTAAGGTGCGCTAAATGAAGAACAAACTAAGCAGGAAGTGGTTTGGGTGAGTTTTAAGGTGCGCTAAATGAAGAACAAACTAAGCAGAAAGTGGTTGGGGTAAGTTTTAAGGTGCGCTAAATGAAGAACAAACTAAGCAGGAAGTGGTTTAGGTGAGTTTTAAGGTGCGCTAAATGAAGAACAAACTAAGCAGGAAGTGGTTGGGGTGAGTTTTAAGGTGCGCTAAATGAAGAACAAACTAAGCAGGAAGTGGTTGGGGTAAGTTTTAAGGTGCGCTAAATGAAGAACAAACTAAGCAGGAAGTGGTTTGGGTGAGTTTTAAGGTGCGCTAACTGAAGAATAAACTAAGCAGGAAGTGGTTGGGGTAAGTTTTAAGGTGCGCTAAATGAAGAACAAACTAAGCAGGAAGTGGTTTGGGTGAGTTTTAAGGTGCGCTAAATGAAGAACAAACTAAGCAGGAAGTGGTTGGGGTAAGTTTTAAGGTGCGCTAAATGAAGAACAAACTAAGCAGGAAGTGGTTTGGGTGAGTTTTAAGGTGCGCTAAATGAAGAACAAACTAAGCAGGAAGTGGTTGGGGTGAGCTTGTTAGTGCTAGATATGGAAACACATATATGTGTGCGAACAGTTTAATGATTTAAGTCTGTATTGCGCAGGCGCAGGATCGTAAGTTTGTGGGTCCAGACGAATATTTTATTACAAATCCGATTAAAAATGCTCGGAAAACGCAAGGGATTCGTTGAGGTAGACGATGGGAAACTGTTAAAAACGAATGCTGCCGTTGCAACCAGAGAAAAGGAATCGGAAAAGTCAAGCGGATAAATGACATACTCGATCTCGTACTTTAACATACGAACGGACGCCCACTTTCCCGAAGGAAACGTATAAATGCAAAGAATCACTCGCATATGCATACGAGAGTGCGAACGTTCGAACATAATACAAAAAGCGGCACTGATACGACTGGTTTGTTATGTCTCTCTGAATCAAGCCTTATATGCTGAGGCACCTGTAGTAATACATTGACGCTACATGGCACTGTTAGAGGCACTCACCAGATTCGCTTTCTGATGCTACGAAGCACTACCTGGTGCTAGCCTTTATTAAATTACCCCCTTATTTAAGAAAGGCTAAGGCCACGTAGTGCCAGATGAGTGTCGGGTGAGTGTCAGGTCCCAGTGAAAACGATGGGCAGGCTGATTCATTACTAGCGCCAGGTACTGACAGATGAGCGTCTGTAGCGAGGCATTGAGAACGACCACTAGTAGTCGCTGTGCTAAGCCATGGTTCGCTGTTTCAGAGCATCGCTGGCCAGCATTGATGAATTTATTGTGAGTCGCTCTAACACCAGTACAGTGCTGTATGGGAGTGAACGGTAGCACCATCTCAGTGTGACCGACTCACATAAAAAAAAAGCCTCACAAAGTTTTGGTACTCAAAATCGGGTCGTTGTAGCCCACAGCGCCAGAAGCTGTGTGATTAAAGTCTGTTTTTTAACATGTATCCAGTAGTAACAAAGCAAAAACATATGGAATTACATTGTTATTACATTGTAACATGAACACTTTAATACCATACATGTAAGGACGATTCTGCATAAAAATATAAATCAAAAACGTTTTCAAAAATTTCATTTTCTAGGCCAGAATACATGTTAGAAAGAGTTTTTCTTAAAAAAAAAAAGGGGAAGGGATTATAAGGAACGTCTATTGAAATGTATAGGAGAGCGGCAGGTAGCGACAGGTAAGACGTGACGCTCTGCAAGCCTGAACACTGGCGCTGTACGCTGTGCCTGGGATCATGATGAATCGTATGCTACATGGTGTTGTTCCAGTCGCTCACCAGATTCGGCTTCATAAATGTGGATTTGCGTGCCGTTGTCGGCGTTCACCTGCCGGTCGGGATTGTGGCGAGGTAAAAGATGCAGGCAATCCCTGTAGCTTTCCCAATGTGGAGAATCCTGAATCGGGATACCCCCCTCCCAGGGACAGGTTCAACACTGATTGTTTCTTGTGCTTATGTATGAAAGTGTGCTTCTCTTAAATGCACATTTATTTTTTTAATCAACACACTGCCACTTTATATGGGTGGTTTGTAATTTTAGATTAAGGACTGTTTGCTTTATTGCAATCTAGTTCCGGAATACTGTGTTCTGTTTCTTGTGCAATGACCAAATACCACTAGCTGGGTAGACGCAGGCAGTACCTGGTAAAGACTGGCGAGGAAATTTGTCTGCACCACCATTAAAGTCAATTGAATACTTTCTCAAATGCAGTTGTTTTTCATTTCAAAGCATCCATATGGTTCTGAGAAGGAAAACTTAGCCAATTGTTATACATCATATTATGAACGTGTGCCTAAAACAACGTTATTTTACCTATATTTTGAAATTGTGTGATTTTTGAGTAATAAAGACATGACAATATCTGACACAAGATTACACTTCTGTGCAGAATTGTTTAAAATCCTTTACGAAGACCAATACTGAGGACCCCCCCCCCCACCATCTGGGTTTTGGTCTGCTTCACAGATTTGGGTAGCTTCTGTGCATGAACCCCCTAGGAATTACATGCCTTGCGCCTCACTCCCTCTGTAAATGTGCAGCCCTCCCCTGCACTGTGTGCTCCATGCAAAGGCCACTCTGAAAAGCTGCTGCTGGGTGCATGCATCCCCTGTGAGTCGACATCCTGCAAGCTGCGGAGGCTTTGCTGGATTAAGTGAATGGCAGCATGAGCATGCAGAGGGGGGTTTTACAGGAGGAAGATAAGGAAGAGGAGGCTGAAAAGGCAATGCTTAGCATTGCGCTGTCCTGATCTCTACTTATCGGTACAATGCAAAGGAAGAAGGCCTACATCAGTGCAAAACAGAGGACTTCTTAAATCAGGTTATCAATAGGTGGTGATCAGCAAAAATATGGGGTACCAGCAACACCCCCTTGGTCCCTATGATTGCTGCTTTCATCTTTCAAATGCTCAAAATGGCTTTTGCTTAGAGTTCAGCTCTAAAGGGACTGTAAACCCAATGGCAATCATAAGAGACCAAGCAGCTCATATGATGCCCATCCCATGTGCCCCTCTTCCATTTCCTGCAGCACATGGTAGAAGCCGGAGCAAGACTATAAAATTTGAACTCCTTTCAATTTTATTCTTCCAGGACCATGCACAAAGTTGTCTAAAAGCCACTCTGTCCCTTGATGCTCTCAGAGTGAGTAAGAACGGCAAGCTACAGTGGTCACACAGCTGTCTCCAACCACAGTGTGCATTTTACTTATGAAGCTACTCCATGACATGGCTTCTCCAGCTCAGCCATTAACCAAAAATTGAAGCAAAGAAAACAACTTTGCTTAGAATGCATACAGTATTTACATATAGTCAGCGATTTTGAGATTCTTTTACATTATTCCCAAGGGATAAGGTGGTGGGAATTCAGTGTGTGCCAGGACAGGGTTGTGTAAGGCACTGTAAACATAAATGAAGCACAGGGAAGCTGAATGTGTCTTCTTGACCACCTGGTGTCACATCATGTTCTCTGTGCTGGCCAAATGGTGCAGGGAATAGGGGATGCCTTCTACTGTAATAAGGGGCAGGAGTAACCTTTCCTATCTACATACATCAATAGTATCTCCTCCAACAAGCAATAGGTCACACAACAGGAGAAGAAAGGCTGTTACCAAACTTATGGCCACTGTCTAAATGCTGCAATATATTGAAATATATGGGCCATTTAATACATCATACATTAGGTGCAAATGTGCAAAACAATGTTCTCCTCTTCAAGTTCACTAGAGGAGCCTCTGTCATGTTATGACAAATGTCTGAATATAAGAAACATAGGGGTCATTCAGAGCTTTTATGTTTTTTGGTTATGTAAAATCCCTGTTCTCACCCATTTTCCCTCTGGTCTGATTCAGCAGACCCTTTTTGCCTGCGACTATTTGGTGTGAATTTTCTTTTTTTTCTGGTGGTTTATTGTTTGTTTGCAAGAATGAAACATCACTAAAAATGTATTTATTCATTGATTTTCATTTGATTCATGTTGTGTTTTTTGCAGGGAATTTGGGGTGATCAACTTTTTTTTTCTCACCAACCGCTCACTTAGGTGAAATAGTTTTTTTGTTAGATACATTTTTAAATTTAAAAATACCCATTGATTTAAAAAAAAAATTGGGGACAATTTTTCATTGATAAAACTAATGCTACTATAGGCGGCATTCATTTTAACAATGGAACTGACAGAGGGGCTTGTCCTTTTTATTTATTCATAAATGTTTTTTACAAAAATAAATTGTGTGCCCCCCCCCCAAAAAGGCAACCAGCCCAGGCACCAGGCATAAGGGTTTTTAACCCAGGGCTCAGAGGCCAGCCGGGTGCCCCCCCCTCCTGTGACATTATTAGTTACCCGGGTAAGATTCCATGGAGGCCCCACCTCCTAGTATAAAAGGCTGATCCCCCAGTTCGAAAATCAGACTCTTGCTGGTTAATGAGGTCTCCAGAAATGTGGACCTATGTTCCCCTTTGATTCAAGTAGCGACACTGGAGTTGGCCCTGATGCCCTGTGCCGGCTTAAGAACATGGCGGAGGGGGCAGAGAAGAGCCTCGAAGATCAGCGGAGACCTGGCATGGGACAGAAGAACCCCCCGGTGGAGCTGAAGGAGGACATCGTCCGGCGTTGGATTGAAGAAAGAAGACGAGATTGGTCAGTAGTTAAATTGAAGGTAATTGTGTGGTGTCTTTATTTTTTTACACTTGGGGTGAACTGGTAAGGGGCCCAGGGGACCTCTAAACCAGTTCATTGGGGTAGTGAGCCGGCATGGTACCTGTTCGACTCGCCATATTGCCTGCACCCCCATTGAGGCATCGGGGGAGAGGAAGAGCCCGGTCGCCATTGGTATGTCCTTAGCCCATACCAAAGGGCATAAGAACTTGTAAATTGTAGGGCAGTGTGGTGGCCTGGCATGGCCTCTGAGCCTGGGTTTACAGGCCCTTATGCATGGTGCCCGGGCTTGTTACATTTTGGATGGGTGGGGGGGGCACTCACAAGTTCTATTCAAAAATAACTAAAAAAATATCTGTATCTGGATTCTCATATTTATCAGACCCTCTAGATTACACACTGGATTCTATAGTATAGTAATTCTATACTGGACATTTTAATTACAGTGTACATACCGTAGTATATATTGTTTATATAAACTTTGGGATTTTTTTCAGAACCATTGTCAAAAATTTCACTAGGATTCTAGATGCAACATACCGGCGAGATTTTTCGGCAACTCGCTTGGTTTAAAGTCGAGATTCATGGTGATAATTTTCACTTTCATCGTGATTTTAAAACTCTTATGACAGTTAAATCAATCACTACTAGTTTTAGTATTAAATTATTTTTTTATCAATAAAACTGACAGCAGGACAATTTTCTACTTTTTCTAACAAGGTTCTTTGTATTTTCCAAGCTACCGT
Organism: Gastrophryne carolinensis; assembly: GCA_027917425.1. Lineage (NCBI taxonomy): Eukaryota > Metazoa > Chordata > Amphibia > Anura > Microhylidae > Gastrophryne > Gastrophryne carolinensis. The sequence continues at coordinate 516,117 of JAQIHN010000997.1, read as the reverse complement.
AGTTTATCTACAGAAGAAAAATGTTAATACAAGAAGCCTCTTACGAAATTCTTTCACTTTCCTGCCATCTGCTGAGGGGAAAATCCCAAACAAGGTCAGAGGACGGCCACTGGAAGGAGATGTGATACTTATTACTGGAAAAATGGATATTCTGCAAAGTATTACTCAAGAGTCTTTACCGATGCTTGATGGGGCAGTTAATTTAAATGCAAAATGCTCTATTATATTTAAAGCTCTTTCTTGTTTATGTGTGTGCTAGACTGACATATTTAAATGGCTTTCTATGCTTTGATAAGGCATAACATAGACTTTGTTTTATGATTATCTGGAATTTAGTTGCAGAACAATGAGTTCTGTTTATTCTTGTGCAACAGAATACAGCATTAAACTGTGTGCACAATTATTAGGCAAGGTGTGTCTTTGAGGATTCATTTTATTATTGAACTACAGCGCTGTGTTGGTTAATTGAAAAATGTTAATAGCCTGAATATTTCAGAAAGCAAAAGTGAGAAAGTAGCTGCCTTAGGAGAACTTCTCATATGTGTGCATAATTAATTAGAAACTATTAATGTGCAGAATTATGAAACTTAATGGAAAATTAATGTATTCCCATCTCTCTTAAACCGGACCTTCAGCATTATTTAATGAAAAGCCCAAACCCTTGAAAAAATATTTCCCAGCATCTAAAATTAATATATTTTAAGTTTTTAGTCACTTACTTATTATTCTTTCCCCCACTGGGCTGCAACTCTGTTCAGGACTCTAGGATACGGGCGCTGCCATCTTGACTCAGAAGCATCACACATACTGCAGGGAGGAGAGCAGGATATAGTGCAGGCGGTGGGGTTATAGCTGTGCTTTGCACACACAGAGCAGAGCTGGGGTCAGGGAAAGGACAGCAATCCCAGAATGCAGAGCAACACAGTCAGAAGACACTTCCTGTTTGCATGCTGCATGATGCTTCATGAGCCGCCATCTTGGACGTTTAAAGACTCATAAAACACACTAGGTGCAGGGAGGATGATTTTTAATGCGAGCAATCAGGATGTGGGAAACATATAAGATAGACCGGTATTCAGGGTGAAGGTCCACTTTAAAGGGAAAGTCCTGTCTCTAAGTAATCCATCTGCCTTGCCCCCCCTCCCCTGGTGCTGAGACAGGATGGTGGGGGTGGAGGGAATAATAAAAAAAAAATCTTTGCTTGCCCAGAATCCAGCACCATCTACATGGCGTTTCTGACCCTGAATGCCGCTATCCCCAATACAGCCATATCTGTAAACAACCCAGCTAAGGCTGAATCTCAGCTCCCCGGACACCTCCCGCATCCATCCTTTGCTCACTCCTGAAACCTCTAAAATTCTTGTAACTGCCATGATCATCTCAAAACTCAAAACTAATACACCACTCTCCTTTGCTGTATACTAGCAAACCTTTAGATTGCAGGTTTACAGGGGCAGGGCTCTTTCTCTTAATTTACTCCCCTACTTTTATGCTTTTATTGCACTTTTATTACATCTGACTCAAAATACTGTGTGTATTATATTATTTCTTGTCACAATTCTGGCATATTCGGTCATAATATCTTGCATATTAAGAGTATTACATGTCTTATCCTTCTATAACTTCTACCTTGTACAGCACCATGGAAAATGTTGCAGCTCTATAAATAAACTCATAATAATATGAATAAGTTATATACCTCTCCAAAGGTGGCTGCTGGGGGTGTTGATGTCATGTGAGATGTCAACACTTCAGCTTAAACTAAGGAAAAAGACCTGGTTAACACTTTTGGGGCCAAATGTCTGGTCTCAAGTCCTTTATTATTTTTTATTTTTATCTCTATTTACCTCCTTTCATTGGGTGCTGTCCCATACCAATGTCTGCTGTCCTGCTGCGGGAGTGAGCGACAGAAGCCGGGTAGCAGCGCTGAGGATCTGTGTCTGCCCCGCTCCCGCAGCAGGGAGAGGCCTTTTATACCGGCGGAATAAGATGGCGTCAGCTCCCTCCACTGGTATAAAAAGCGAGCTGTTAGAGGCCAGCAAGGTCAGAGAATCTGTGTTCTCTTTCCTGCTGAAGACATTGACGGGGAATCGGAGGCCCTTTTTTTATTTACCTCAAAGGCTTAAATATTTCTCCTGATTAGGGAATTACAGTATTCTTAAATTCACTAAAAAGCATCCACTTGTCCTGATTAGACTGCTTGACTGTTCATTGTTTTAAACAAGATAATATAAAATTGAGTGCTGGTCACTATTTTGCTTGCCTGTTATTCGAAAATATTTTTTCAAATGGATACCAGCAATAACTTATTTTTAGTATATATATATATATATATATATATATATATATATATATATATTATCATGCTTTTCAAGATAACTAACATTCGCATTCTTGAATAAATAGAACATAATTAAGCTTAACAGGCTTAATAAACACACGTTAGCATGTTTAATGTAACATCTTTGTGCTTCCAAAATACTTGAGCCAAACAGGCACCACTTAGGTCCTCATGAGCTCCTGAGATTTGCCTCTGGCTATTTAATGTTCTATCACATGAAGCACTGGGAATGCTGCACACACTGAGAGACCTCTAGCCTGCCAGATGCACACCCCTGGATATATTTTAATCCAAACAACTAAACTAAATGTGTTTAGACTGCAAATTCTGAGAGATCACATACATATCTTAAGTTGGGAGCCTTATTTAAGAAGCAACAGCGCCACAGAGGGCCACTTTTTGGCCTCAGCGGCACGATTTAAGAAATGAAAAGTGAAAACTGGCAGCACTGATGTGCCCACCAGCTGACATCTCATTGCACACTAGCCCCAAAAAGGTTGCAGCCCTGGGTACTCTGGTTGAAGCAGCAATGAAACTTGGCGCTGTAGGTCAAGATCCCATAGAACACAATGGACAAAACTGAATTGAAGTGTTTCATTTTTAAAATTAATATTAAAAAACATCCATTTGTACAGAACTTACATTGTGACTTATCAATAATGAAAACGCAGGTCCTAGATGTCACAAAATGATCTTTTTTGTGGTGGGCTATTAAAATAGATTTTGTGCCATTTGGACAACGACAACTAAATAAAACGCAGCCTAAATACACTGTACAATTTGTCTCCTTTGACCCCAGCAGCGATTTCTTGTAACTGTAATGATGAAACACTGATCAGCACTGGAAAAATACAGCACCAGTGATTTCAAAAAGGAAAAAAATACTAAATATGCTGGGGAGCACCAGAAAAACGGCAGTACAAAGTGACGCCCACTGGCGCTAGGGTAATTGGTCGGTGGGTCCAAAAGGCGCTGACGTAGGTCGGCCAATACAAATTGCAACAATCAAAGCTAATTAGTTAGCGTTCTGCGCAGTGACTGCTAGTGTCAATGTAGTACACAGCACAGCGCCAGATAAGACCAATATGCCGGCGATCCAGAACTGGAGCTAAAGTCACCAGAAAGATGCTAAATGGGTCATATCATAAATAAGGCCCAAAGTCAGTCATTCATTTTAATTATCTCAAATTTAATTATCTCAAATACCATCTGGGTCATACTTGTGGGTTGTCAGTCACCTAAAACCACAGTAAAACAGACAAACAACAACACTTTTGAAAGACTTATGAAATGTACAGAAATGCACATAAATAGTTTCATGCTTTGGAGCAGAAGTTATGAAAAAAAGTAAGCTTGTGTTGAGTATAGATGGAAGCATCTGCATCAGTTCTCTGGAATGCCCTACCCTAACTATACAATTACCTCTTAACGTTTCTTGTTTTAGGTGCTTCTTAAAAACACATATTTTTTAGGGTAGCCTACCACATAGCCTAATCTACTTCTTCTCAATTTACCTAATTAATCTGAACACAATATATCAGCAAACACTATGCACCATACCGTGCTTCAAAACCGCTAAGAGGGCTGGGGGCTGATCTATACGTGTATATACTCTAAATTTTCGCTAAGGTGGCTGTATCATGGTAGATCATAAATACTTCTTACCTTTTTTCTTTTCTTCTTTATTTTTCCACTCAGTGTTGATCTCCGTTTACTGCGGTCAGAATCATTCATCAAGAAACGCAAGATTATATCAGCATCATCACGGGGCAGTTCCTGACATATTCGAGAATTAGAAGCTGCTTATGTTTCCCACTATTATATTATCCCACTATATTATTGCATATCTTCATACCATTTTTTTTTGCCTTTTTGCCATGTACCACCTTATAGGATCTTGTTGGGAACCACTAAACCACTAAAGATAATTTTTCTCAGACTAATTTAAGCACTATTATTGTTGGTTACAAAATGAATCAAGTAGTCTGATGGACTGGCATGCTGGATAGTCTTTTGTTTTAACTAAAATAAACCCTTTCCTGACACTCCTTACTGTGACTTACCTAATCCAGTACTGCATCAGCTATATACCACGTAGCAAAAATCTTCATACATGTCATGCTGCAAAGAATATCTCTGAGTCTTTGGCAGCTATGAGCATAAAAGCAGAGAAACTCATGGTGTGGCCACCATCCTCCCCTGAAGAAAAATATTTATGAAGGTAGGAGGCAGTTCACATGAAAACAGCAGCTTTGGGATGCAAAAACTATAAGGGAGTTATCAAAAGGGGGGGGGGGCATTTTAGCATTGCAAAAAATTATCATGGGTAGGGACAGAGATATGTCCACTTCTAAATGATACTGCAGCTTTACTATTGTATAGATGGATAATGTGGCAGTGGGTACGGGGAGTCTAGGGCGGTAGGGATTAAATGAGGGCACTAGAAGCAGTTTAAGTTGCCCCAAGCAGAAATTCTCAGGTCTCCCTAAGGCCATTCAGCCTCTATCTGTACAAACCCTTGTTACTGGAGATACATGGTATGGCATGTCTACCCATACCCTATTGCTCTCTATATTTATATGTGTAAAGTACAGTGTCTGTGTTGCAGAGTGTGAGTGCTGGGTGCAGCGAAGTCGTAATCCAGATATACATTAGTGGTATAACAGGAACTGGCTTTACTGGAACATGAATGCAGTAAGAGAATGTGGTGGCTAAACACAGACAGGAAAAAGAATTGATAGAGGAACTGAACACAAAAAATAGCCCACAGCAGTAAAATTCATGGACTCTACAGTTAAGCATTGGTCACAGCGCCAGCTAGTGTCATCACTTGTCATAGCTGTAAACTGCAGTAAATCTAGCAAAAGTCACTAATCACATTTAAAGACAAGCAGAAGCTGTTGCAAAGTATTATATCTCCAACAGTCTAAGGTTCAAAAGAGAACATGCCAGGGTAATACATAGGCAATGTAAAGGTCAAATCCAGAATAATTAGATAGAAGTTAGGAGAAATTAGATTAGAAGACTGTTGACAGTAAAGATTACAAAGGGAATACCAGTATTTCAGTTCATGATGCACCATGTCCAACTGGTTAGGCAATCAAAAGTATATTCAGTGCTGGGTGTGCTGCTAACACCCCCATGCAATCTCTGTTTCCTAATCTTCCCCTAGCCCCACCCTTACCCTTCCAGCAAAGAAACTCAAGCTGATGTTCCTTCTGATCTATACACATCGCTGCCACATTACATGTCTCTACAATACTAAAGCTTCAGCTTGATTGATGAAGTGTTACCATATCTGAACCTGACCATTATCTGGCCCGGCAATGCTATAGCCTTAGCCATGGAGCACACTCATTTAATGGATGGGAAGCATACTGGGAGGTTAATCCAGACAACAGAGGCTCACAATTCAGAATTCAGACAAAAGTAAGCAACATGAACTGTGACAGTGGCAAAGGCTGAACTGAGAGCTCTGAGACCTAATGATAATGTTGCCAGATTCTGGGAGATCAATTATTCCTGCAAGCTGTCTGAAAACTGGGGGTATCCTAAACCCGTACTCAGGGCCGGATTAAATTGGACCAAAACCCACATTGTGAACTAGCATCCCCTGAATTGCTCCCCCCATGAAGTGCTCCTGCTGCACTCTAATCCCACATAATGTTGCCTGTTTTAGGTGTAAAGCCCTACCTCCTCCATTAATTGCCACTGTTGTGTGTGGCAATTATGTCATTGTGCAGCTATGCAATGGCGGATCGCCTGCCATCTCACACTGAGGGACAGCAAATAAATGTGTACCAGGGCGATTTGAAGAGCGAAAATATACATTTCTAGATCTACACCCTATGTAGGGAGTATCAGCAGGGGCTTTGACCAAATGTTAAGGGGGGGGAAAGTGGAGTCAGTTGGCTCCACTTAGAATAGAACCTGGATCTCTTTAGGTAATGGGTGTCCCTACTCCTTTGAAATTGAAGAGGTTTGGGGGGGAGTGGTTAGAGCCCTTAGGAGAGCTTGCTAACCCTGTGTGGAGTAGTTTCTGGGACTTGCCTTTCTCAAGGCAGTAGTATAACAAAATCTATTGCAATAATAATATCTTAACATACATTTATTGTTCACAGTTCATCTTAATATCTGTACATTGGTGTTAAACACATATTTTACCATCACATATTTTTACCAGGTCACACCAATTTTTCAACATATTACAATCTCTTTCTCGTGTTGTCACATGTTTGAGATAGTGTAGCGCAACAGTTTCAGTTTGTAGCAATTGTGCTTTGCACAGGTTTGTAGCAAGACCTGTTGCGCTGTCACGTTATGGTTAATCAGTTTTGGGGCATCTGTTTCTATCATAGGGTTATGCAAACATTTCGCTGGTCATCCAGCTTCTTCAGTGCACTATTTTTTCTGGTTCAAATACATGAAATAATGATCAGTAGTTATACATTATATGTATGAAATAAAATGAACTAGTTTTACTTTAGACTGGGTGCACTTACTTCCCAGATGCCCTGGTCTTTGGGGCTTATCTGTTTCTTAATTGTGGCCCCTGGAAAAGAGATTAATTCATATTTTAATATAACTGTGTCCCCCGGAGTGCTATATATCTCTGCTGTAATTGTATGTGTGAAGTACCTTTATGCTGATCAATCTTGGTTTTCCTCCTCTATTAGGTACCGCTTTGTAGTAATGTCTAGGCAGGGTTTAATGCCTCTTTATAGGAACGCTGTGCCCATGTCTGTATATAGAATAAGAGACTTATGAGTGCCAGGTTTGCTGTATTTTGCTATAATATTAGTCCCTTGTTATGGGTGCTTACCTAGGGCGGGCTGCTGTGTGCTGAAGAACCCTTCAGTATCTCCTGTTCTGGGTTCCGTGTTGCACCGGTCCTATGGGGCGCGCTGTACCTCCGTGTGTGCGCCCTCGTTTGTGCCTCCGCTCCTGTCCGGAGTCTGTGTAAACGCCGGCTGCCGTCTTTGGAGCCGCCTATTCCGGGTTTAAGGCGGTAGTCCCGCCCTCCGCCCGTTCTCTGCCTATGATAGGCAGGGAGGGGGATGTCGTCAGACACGCTGGGCGCGCAGGCGCATCTCCCTCTCGGCGGCCCACTCAGCATTTAGCCATGTCCCCGTCCTGGGCAGCGCCATTTTGGGTGTGATTACCCTCTATAATCAAGTTTAAAGGGGCTTATTTTCTGTTACCCTTCTATGTAAAAGGCTTTGGTAGTCTGGTTATTTGAATAAATTATTATAATAAATTGTTTTATCACATGTCAGTGTATTCTTATGTGCCTGGGCATCCGGGTGTCTTTGCACCCAGTCCAAGTTATTAGCTAATATTAAAGCTATATACAAGTCATTTCTTACTCGCAATTATCTCTATACATTATACATTTCCAATTGTTCTAAATATGATAGTGCTGTTCTACCACTGTATTTCTATTATTAAGTACTTAGTGAGAGAGAGTGTCTGTCGGAGGGAAAGGGGAAGGTATAGGGTAGGATCAGATATTGGGGGAGATGTGAAGGAAGGAAGAGTGGGCTGTGGCAATGTTATCCTATTTGATGGGGGTCAAATCCCTTGACTGTTTGGCAGGGGCATGCGGGAGCCTGGATTTTTAATCTCTATTGTCCCTCTATCTAGTTCCCCTAGGTCAGTGGAAAGGGGGTTATAGTTGTCATCTTACGCTTTTAGAAAAGGAGCAAAGCTGACTGTGTCGTTCAGTCCTGGGTATGTTGAGGCTTTTAATTTTGTAATCCATTTGGTCTCAAGCTGTAAGGTGGTCCTACGTATGTCGCCACCCCTTGGGTGGGTATGTATCCTGTCAAGTACTTGGAAGGATACCCCTTTCGGGGACCCTCCATGGTGTCTGGAGAAGTGACTATAGTGACTACTGACTAGATAGTCTTTGAGTGCCTTGTTCTTTCTGTAGGTGATCTTAGGTTTGTCTGGTATCAGGTGGCCCACTAAGGGGTCTTTTTTTAGGATATACCAGTGTTTTTGCAGCAGTTGCCTCATCTGTGCCTGTTGGGCATTATAGGTAAGTATCAGTGGTGCAAACTCAAGTTCTACTTTCTTTTTTGGTTTTTGGTTCTATATCTGTGTCCTATCCTTTTCTAATGTTTTTTATATGCTCGTTTTAGCACTTTGTTAGAGTACCCCTCAGTTTCAGTCTTTGTCTGATCCCATCTGCTGCCTTTTTGAAATCATTATCTGTTGTGCAATTTCTTTTCGCCCTTAGGTATTTTCCATAGGGGATGCTATCTTTCAAAGATTTGGGATGGGAGCTAGTGGCCCTTAGAACATTATTTGCTGCTGTCTCCTTTCGGTAAAAGTTTGTTGTGATGTTACCCTCTGTGTCTATTCTGATGTTGAGGTCAAGGAAGTTGATTTCTGTCTCACTGTGTTCAAGCGTGAATTTAAGGTTGTAGTTGTTATGATTAAGTTCCCCCACGAATGCTTCTATTTGCTCTCCTGTTCCCTCCCAGATGATGAGGATATCATCTATATATCGATACCAGGCTGTTATTTTCTCCATATGTCTATTGTTAGATTCCTGTGCCCAAATTTCTCTCTCCCACCACCCTAGGTAAAGATTGGCGAATGATGGAGCACAGACCGTGCCCATCGCCGTACCTTGCAGCTGTCGATACGTTTGTTTATTGAAAGTAAAGGTGTTATGTGTGAGGATGAAGTTTAATAACTGTAGCAGGAATTGATTGTGTTCGTGTTCTGATATGTCTAATTGGTTCAAGTAGTATTGTACGGCTTGAAGGCCCTTGTTGTGTGGTATACTTGAATATAATGCTTCCACGTCCAATGTTACTAATCTAGAATGTGGAGGTACCGAAAGGTCCTGTAGTATAGTGAGAAGATGTGGTGTATCTCTTACGTAGGAAGTTAGGGATTCTACAAATGGTCTCAAGTGAGTGTCTACATATTGGCTGGCCTTGCTAGTGAGGGAGCCTATCCCCGCTACGATCGGGCGGCTGGGTGGATTTCTGGAGGACTTTTGTATCTTGGGTAAGGAATAAAAGGTTTGGATTACCGGGTTTTCTACTTTCAAGAACTCCCAGGTTTCCTTCGTGATTATCCTGTGATCGTGGGCCTGGTTTATTAGATATTCGTATTCCTCCTTGTCTTTGGTAAGGGTGGATGGGGGTGTTTTGCTGTACCATTCTCTGTTTTTTTAAATATTATAACACATTTCTTCATATTGCTTTTTCTGCATGAAAACCGTATTCCCCCCCTTTGTCGGCTGATTTGATTTCAATTTCCCCATTCTCCTCAAGTTCTTTCAGTGCCTTTACCTGTTCTGGTGTAATGTTTTTAGGTCTAATCCCTGTCGTGTTCAAATTCTCGATCTCTTGTGTAAAAATGTTTACAAAACTTTTAACACTCGAGTTTACGTTGAGGGAGGGGAAATATGTCAAAGCTTTTCTGAAAGTTTGTCTTTCTCTTTCTGTACTTTCTACTTCCTCCCTACGGTCTTGCGTATTTTGTAAAGATTCTAGTAATCTCAGGGTTTCCTGATCGCTTTGTGTGAGGGTTATCGCTTTGTGCGTCTGTTGTTCTGTATTTTGGTATTGTTGCCTGAGTATGATTTTTCTGGCATAGAGATGTATGTCTTTGATTGCTTCGAACTTGTTAATATTCTGGTCTGGACAGAAATTCAGTCCTAGAGATAGGACTTCTTCCTGAGGTTTCGTCAATTGTATGCCTGCCAGGTTAATAATATTCTTCCTATCCCCACTAGTTTCTTGCTGTCTGGGATCCTGTTTATAGGTGACTACTCTGTGGGGGTATCCCCTTTTGGGGATGGTGCCGGCTATCATGTCCGGTCTGTATTTGGGATTCCTAAAAAACCCGCCCCCCCCACATTGCTGGTTCCTGCTCTCACTATCTAGTCCCGGTGTCGGCCTGTTTTTTCTACCGTATGTGTTAGACCTGAGTGCGTAGTCCTCTCTTTGTTTCTGGGTCCTATCCCCTCTACCTTTTGGGTGTCTAGAAAAGAGTCTGTAATTTTTTCGTGGGGCTTCCCCTGTTGATGAGCTTTCTGAGGAAGAGGAAGAGAGTTGTGAGGAATATGGGTCCAGCCTGTCCTCCTGATTTCTCGGTATGCCTGTTTTCCACCTATAGGCCCTTTGTTCCTGATATGCTTTTTTATCTCTCACCAGTTTATTGTTTTTGTACTCCCAGACCTCCTTTATTAGTGCTTCTATCTTCTTCTTAATCTTTAGATTGTTTTCCTCAAATTTATTCCAAGTGCTATGTTGGTTGAGTTCTACACAAAGTGTCTGGTATTGTAGTTCTACCCGCTTCAATGTCTCTTCCTGTTGTTCTATCAACAGTGTCAGCATATTCAGGGAGCACGTTTGTAAATTACTGTCCCATTTTCTTTTGAAGTCTGGGTCTATCTCCCCTATTTGTGGAAATATTTTGATCCTTAGTCCTAATGGGATTATTTCTTCTGTTAAGTATCTTTTCAGATACACTATCCCCTCGATTCAAAGAGCCAAAGTTAATTGATTTCGTATCGAGAATCGTAAGTTTGGGTGGGTGTTTGTCATTTTTTCTTGTTTTTTTGCCCATTTCGTATTCGCACGATCGTTCGCGCATAGACGTATATGAACATACGCATTTCGTACGAGAATCGTATAATTTGCGTTAGTTCGTGTGTTTTTCCCGTCCAAATCGTATTATTTGCGTCCGATCCTATTTTTTACGTCCTTCACATGGGCTTGCGACCAATTCAGAGAGGTGATTGCTAATTGTTTGGAAGCCCATTAAAGAGCTGCTTTACGAAATGTTTGCCGGCAGCTATTTGGCCTCGGGAGTAGGATGGAGCGGAGCGAGTTTGTGGCACATCAAGGGCTTATGCTTTTTGGCATTGAGTTGATCGAGATGTCTGAGAGCAGATTGCCCCTGCGTCGTCGCATGAACATCGATAGCATGAATGATGTTGAGCTGTTCAAGCTGACCAGGCTTAATCGCGCTTCCCTCCATAAATTATATAGTGAGCTGCGGCCATGGTTAGCCCGCACCACAAGGAAGGGGCATGCAATTTCAGGTATGACCAAGATGCTTGGCTGCCTGCAATTTTTGGCGAACGGCTCGTTCCAGAGGCTGGGTGCCCTCTCCGTGGGGATGTCACAGCCTACGCTGAGCCGCGCACTATCTAAATTTTTGGAAGGCATGGCTGCCATAACTCCAAAATATATTTATTTTCCGGATGATATGGCAGCCAGAAACGCCATTAAGCTTGGGTTTTATAATGTGGCCGACATGCCCAACGTTATTGGTGCTATTGACTGCACACATGTGGCACTCGTACCTAGGGCTGCCGACGAGTATATATATAGGTATTGAGATTGGTTATTATGTTGGCCAACGTGTAATGTAACCTGTTTTCCTTTGCGGCAGCATATTTGTTTATCCCTCATTTGTGTAGCTGCTTTATCTAGGCTTTTCATTAGTATTTCCCAATAGAGTGCAGACATGTTTTGTTGTTAATTTTTTATTTTGGGTCAAATATCAATTACCCTTTTTGTATGTTTTTGCCTTAAGGAATCGTAAAATGGGACACTCCCTTAATGTCCAGGCCGTGGTTGGTCCGGACATGCGTTTTATGAGTGTCCTTGCCGGCTACCCAGGATCGTCCCACGACTCATATATCCTCAGGCGATCTGGGTTGTTTCGGAGATTTGAGGCAGGTGAATTTTCGGGGGCATGGCTGCTTGGTAAGTGTGTCCTATTTGTGTGCTATTAAATGTTGGATTAATCTTGTATTTGTTGATATGTTAGTATTTGAATTCTTTACATAAGCCTGAAACTGCCTTTTTCTTGGGTCATATATTATGAACTTCCAAAAAAAATGCTTGCCTCGCTTTGTCCTTCAGAATGTTTTCCCTTTAGTTAGGATGTCTGTAAGTTCCATGTCCCTAAATATATTGGTTGGGAGTTTATACCCAAGGATCTTTGAGCTTTGGCTCCTTTTGTACTATTGGTCTTTAAATGTCAAAGTGGACTTAAACTGCATACATTGTAGTTTCCATATAAATGTGGATAGCCCCTCAGCAGCATCCTAATTGTAACATGTCTGAAAACTAAAAATATATTTAAATTCCAAATACCCTTGGCCGTGCAGATGTTTGTTAATTAATTGGTATATTGAAGTGCCATTTTTAATTAGGTACTACATTAGTGGCAATATTTATTTTGCTAATGTGCCCTGGGTTTTTTTTTTTCCACTTTACCTTACATCATTATGATATATGTAAAATTTTTTGTGTTTGTTGTGTTGCCTTTTTAATTTTGATTACATTTAATTGTCTGTTTAAGGTGATTCCGGGTACCCACTTCTACCCTGGCTCATGACGCCTGTGCTGCGGCCCCAGGATGCCTCTCAGGAAGCGTACAACCGTGCGCATCGCAAGACCCGGGCTGTTGTGGAGAGGGCCTTTGGGCTGTTGAAGACACGTTTTCGTTGCCTGGACCATACTGGGGGCGCCCTGCAATATGATCCCAAGAAAGTGATCGACATTATCATGGCATGTGCTGTTTTGCACAATTTTGCCATCCTGGAACGTGTCCCACGTTATGTGGATAGCCTGCCCTCTTCAGCCGTAGAGGATGATGTCGAGAATTTTGTGGGGCCACCCAGTGAGTCTGGCCAATCAGTTAGAGCCAACCTGATCTTGCAGCATTTTACTTAATTTTATTTCGTGTCTCAACATTCTGTGTGTCTGTGTTATCCTTTTTGTTAAATATGTTGTTTTGCCGTAATGTGGCATTACCTCAAAGTAAAACATTTTGACCTTAATTGTTGCCTAATGTATTTCATGTAGTTTCCTTAGCTTTAGATTTGCATTGTTACACCTCTTCAAACCAAAAATATCTGGTTTAGCCCAAGCTGTTTAAAATGTGTTCCCACTAAAAACGCCACAAGTATTGTAAGTGAGATTTTTTTTTTACTTAGAAAATTAAAAATTATAGTGCTTAACAGAAAACATTCCACATACATCTGTGGTTACAAATGGATAACATTACAAAAAAAACATCGAGCACATCTACACCTGGAAGTGAGTGGCACAACCAAACAAGGACACCCAGTCCAAAGGCCAGCCTAGTCCAGTCATTAATATTGCCTGTGCCCAGGGATATTTGGGCATGGCCATAATGTCACACAAACATGTCTGCAAACAGGAGGAGCACCAACCAAATCCATATTTAAAGCCATAAGTGGCCAGATACCCTCCACATAGACCTATGGCATTGGCTAGTGGCCTTAAGCATTACTCTAAGGAGCTATATGGGAGCAAATACAAAACACAACCTGCATGAGCAACACAAAATGGATTGTTTGAAACCTCAAAGGACAAGTAAATACAGTGGGGGTTAAGAGAAAAGATGTCCCACACACCCATGGCTTAATAGGGTGGCTGCCCATAATACCCAGGTGGAGGTCCAGGTGGAGGTCCATGTGAATGGGACCTAGCCTGGGCCATGGCAGCATTGTGAATTTGAAACTGCTCCACAATGTTTCTCTGCATATTGGTCATCTCAGCCATGGCTGACTGGATGCCATTACTTGCAGTGACCACGTTGCTGTTGAGGGTACGCAACTCCGCGAGGATGCCCTGTAGACTGGTATTGATGTTGACCATGTCGGCATGCCTTTGCTCACGCTCTGTAACGAGCTGTGCCTCATAAGAGTCCCTTTGTTGGGTCCATAATTGAAGCAGGGCACTCTGCCTCCCCTGGGAAATTGTGGGGCGGCGTAATGGAGTCCGCCGCACAATTACCCTGGCTCTTGGGCGTGCCCTGCCGCGTGGTGTCGTCCCCTCAACAGCAACAGGCCTGCTTTGCAAATCCTCAGCAGCAGAGTGAACACTGGGGACTGTAGTGTCAGTCTCCCCATGTGCATGCACAATGGATGGAGATTCACTCTGCTGCTGAGGATTGGCCAGAGAAACATTATGGAGCAGTTCCAAATTGGGACCCAGGGGGAGGTCATCCGACGTGCCCTGCATGGAGACATCATCATCTTCCTCCATGTCCTGGATCTCTTCCATGAGTGTGCGGGTCTGTAGGGACATATAAAAAAAAAAGTGTAAGTTGGCGTCCAAATTTGGGATTCCCACAGTTTAACACATTCTTAAGCACTTGGTAGTATTTATGGTACTAAATTAACTTACCGGAAATCTCGGATCTGGGCTCCTATGCTGTACGGACCTGGTAGGCATAACCAAACTGGGGGGTGAGTTTACCCTTGCTGAGGGATCATGCTGGGCTGAAGAAGAGAAAAACAAACCACGTAAACACACACATAACCATTTTTGGGATAGGTAATCAAATAAACCTCTATTTGTAATATTAATCAACTCTAGAGCAATGGGGACATTTGTTCAAAGACACGCAAGTTTAGATAGGTGCAATGGCTCGCGAAAACTGCTAACTGACCTCAGTTCTAAGTCAGGAAGTGTACCCAGTCAGCATACAACTTTCAACGCACATTTTTGGATTTAGCCTACCATTCGCTAGGTCCGGGGTACTCCAACAATTGTTGGAAAGGTCCATTTAAAGGTATGTGGTGAGAGGTGAATGTCTGGCCATGAGGCTGACGCAGGGGGTGTCTAGTTAGAAATAAACACACTGGTGGAGTGGCTTGAGATTTCCAAGTGCAAACTAATAAAGGCTGCTTGCCCTTGCTGGGCTGGATGGGGCAGAGCTGAGGGGACAGGGATTGGATGGCTAAAGGGGGGAGTTAACGTATTGATGGTGATGGGATGGATGGAGCAAATCTGTTACAAATGTATGGGGCTTATGTGGGGGGGGGGGGGCATGGGGGGACTGTGGCAGATGGGGCAGAGCAGGGGCAGCGGGACACGATTGTGCCAAGAGAAAGATTTACCAAGTTACTGTGTACCTTGCAATGCCACTTCCTGTGCAGTACTTCATATTGCAATGCTATGTTTCAGGGAGCCATCACATTGGGCAGGAGAACAACCACTACATCGCCGATCAAGGGGGCAGCTCTGAGCACGTCAACACAGAAGTAACTGAGTGCAGGGCTGTCTGGGCAGGGGTCCTGGAATCTGGTGCCAAGGTCCGCATTGGTACCCCGGCCCGCCAGTTGAGTCTCGCTGCTCTAGGTCAGATATGTTTGGGGGTGGCTAATTACATTGTTAACTCAAACACAACTCACACAACAAATAGGCAACCCATCCATAATGATGTGTGTTTTGTGATTGATTCAAAATATATCACTTTTCTGGAGAAACTTCATGACTTTAACAATCCAATTGGAAATTTGATCTTTGCCATAATGGATGTGGTCCTAAATGTGTGATTCCCAGGGACCAAAAGAGGACACAAACAGGCACAGTAGTGCGAGGCCAAGCAAGGCAAACCATAGGGGCATCCCGTTATCTTGTTACTAGTGAACTTTAGATTATTTAGCAAACAGGCAAACATGCAGATTTAAGAGTACTCACCGTGGGTACGGGTCGGTGAGTCTGTGTCCCTTAGACCAGCATGTCCACCGACCGCGACCGGATGGAGAAGTCCCAGCACAATCTCCTCAGCAGGGGTAAACTCCAATTTAGAAGGAAAGCCACCTCCAGTTTTCAGGCTGAAAAGAGAAAATCGTTTGGTACTCAGAAAAGGTGCATACAGTACATCCTAAACATTATATTTGGAGAAAACATTTATTTACCTGTAATTATGCCTTTTAATTTCTTTTTGCCGTACAGCATACTTCAGATCAGAGATTTTCTTCTGAATTTGGGATACATCTTTCCTCTCTTCCCCCGCTGCATTTACTTGTCGTAGGATGGTTTCAAACAATTCCATCTTGCGCTGCTTTGTGGTGTGTTTTGATTTGCTCTCATAGAGCTCGTCATAGTATAATGTAAGGCCACTAGCCAATGCCATATTTTGGTCATGGGAGAATCTCCCACTCAACTGGCCGCGGCGCAATGTGCGGCCAGATGGTTGGCTTGGCTGCTCCTCCATGTGTGCAGACACATGTGGTGACATTATGGCCTGGGGCTGGGTAGGGGAATGGCCGGATTGGTGGCTTCCCAATGACTGGACTGGCCAAGGGACTGGGTGTTCTGGCGTGGCTGGCCACCGAACTTCCAGGTGTAGATGTGGTCATGGTTGAAATTCTGGGCCCTCTTGGGGGGCTATGTTCCCGGCTGGTGCCAGGTCGGGGGCTCTGTTCCCGGCTGGTGCCAGGTCGGGGGCTTCTGGCCCTGGATGGGGTTCTTCGGGCCCTGTAGGGGCTTCTGGCCCTGGATGGGGTTCTTCGGGCCCTGTAGGGGCTTCTGGCCCTGGATGGGGTTCGGCGGGCCCTGTAGGGGCTTCTGGCCCTGGATGGGGTTCGGCGGGCCCTGGATGGGCTTCTGGCCCTGGATGGGGTTCGGCGGCCTCTGGCTGGGCTTCTGGCCCTGGATGGGGTTCGGCGGCCTCTGGCTGGGCTTCTGGCCCTGGATGGGGTTCGGCGGCCTCTGGCTGGGCTTCTGGCTCTGGATGGGGTTCGGCGGCCTCTGGCTGGGCTTCTGGCCCTGGATGGGGTTCGGCGGCCTCTGGCTGGGCTTCTGGCCCTGGATGGGGTTCGGCGGCCTCTGGCTGGGCTTCTGGCCCTGGATGGGGTTCGGCGGCCTCTGGCTGGGCTTCTGGCCCTGGATGGGGTTTGGCGGCCTCTGGCTGGGCTTCTGGCCCTGGATGGGGTTCGGCGGGCCCTGGATGGGCTTCTGGCCCTGGATGGGGTTCGGGCCCTGCTGCGGGGCCTGGGTTGCCGAACTGCCCTACTTGAACCCATGGCCGGTGTGGGCTCCCTTGTGCGGCCTCTTCTGGGGGCAGAGGTGGTGGGTGCTGCAGTTGGCTGCTTTTTGGCTGCAGGGGCACGTGGCTTGGGGCCCCTTTTTTGGGTTCCTGAGGGTCCAGTGTCCCTTGGTGGGGCCGAGGTAGTAGTCTTGCCTCTCAGCTTTCTCCTACCTTGCTGGGACCTTGTTGTTGGGCCCTCCGCGGTCTTGCTTTGCTGGGGTCGCTTGGTCATAGGCTTTTTAGGTGCCATCTTACACAAATGCTCAAAGAGAATGAGCTTTGGGTGCAGGGACCTTTAAATAATGAGCCCAGCGTGTGACGCCTATGCGCACGACTACGCGCTCGTACGAACGTACGTTCGAGCGGAACCAGGAAACCGCTGGGGTTTCACTTATCTGCTGCCTTGAAGAAGCATAAAGATGGCGCCCACTATCTTCACCCGTCAACAGGAAGAGATCCTCATGCTGGTAAGTGGCTGCCTGTGCATTTTAATCTAATAGTCAATGATGGCCTAAATGTAAATGATGCGTTTGGAACTAGTTTGGGGTCTCTTAATGTTTAATCACTGGCTCCTCACACTTCATCCTCAAGGGCCGAGCCTGGCCACGTTTTCACCTGTCTATGCTGATGTCCTAATTCGGCCAATTGCTCCGGCTTAGCAACAGTTAATTAACCTGTGGAGTAGCGGGGCTAGCTGGCAAACCTGGCCTGTCTCGGACCTTGATGCGGATGTTTGAGGAACACTGTTTTCCTAAGCCATAAAAACACAACGGGAAGCCACACACGTGGTCCAAAAGCCTAAGCATTAGCCTACATCTTGGATGTTTAAACCATCCTAACATGCCATAGATGCAGGTGGGCTGATTCTTGATGTTGGCTATTATCTGTATGTACATGGTGTGTGATACATATAACATAAGACCAGACTCTCATTCACAGTCAACGTCCTCTTTAAGGCACTCCCCAAAAATGGCTGCCACTCGAAATGTGTGTGTTAATGACATGAAATTCTCAACTTGTGATGCAACACATATGGGTGTGTGTGTAAAAGTAAAATCTCTGTGTCCATTATGTTTTTCAGATCATGCTTCAGCGCCGGTATGACTTCGCGCCCAATGTGTGCGAGAAAAGGGACATCGCCCGGGAGATCATCGCCGAGATACACCGTGTCACCAGCACCACCTTCACTCACACCCAGATAATGCAGCATTGGTCGGACCTGAAACGTCTGCACATGCCCCGGGTGCGGAGGTTTTTTGGAATCCATTTCCCAAGTAAGTACCAAGCAATTGCATGGTATATGTTCCAAATGTATAAGTTATGCCTTTATTTATAATGACTTTTCTTTGGTAGTGTTGGAAATGGATTTCAGAATTCGCCGCACCCGGAGGCGTACAGGCCGACCAGTGCTGCATGAGTCTGCATCTGTGAGTGAAGGTGGTGGATCTCCCGGGCGACGGACCTACCCCTCCTCTGTGGCCTCCTCAGACCAGCCCCTGGACCTTACCACAGAGGAGGGGCCAAACCGCGTGGGCGTGGAGTCATACCTGGCCAGGCATGGGGAAGGCTCTGGTATGTCACTCTTCATGTATAGGCACAAAGATATACATGGCAGGCCAAAAACTAAGTTATCCTTTATTATGTATTTGTAGAAGCTTCTGGTGCGGGTGAAATAGTGGAGGAGGAGGCAGCAGAGATGCTGGAAGTCGATCCTGGCGAAGGTGAGTGATGTCAGCCAGACTGGGAGGCAGATATGTTGGGAATAGTGACTCTATACAAGTACTAACCAAATGTCACATGTTTCTCCAGGGACTTCTTCACAGCATAGCCAGGACCAAGGGCAGCCTGTTGGCCCCAACCAGCCATCTGTCGGCCACCAACTCCGTAAGTCTCCATGCCATTATTCATATTAATGTTTGGTTAGCTAATAACACACACATAACTAAAGGCGTAGCCAATGTGTAGTTCACACTTTCATGTGGGCACTTCGTTAGCTTAAAGAGGACCGTAACTTGTATTAAGAACCTAAGAATTAGCCAACACACTGTACCTACAGATTAGAAACATGGAAAAACACCCTTCAGCCATCTAATGCATGTTATTAGACTGAACAAAACCAATATTGCGGAATATGGAATGCGCAATATTTACAGGCAGCATGGGATACAGATTGAAAAAAGGAAGGTGCTGCCATGCATTGTGTGAGTGATGACCTTTCCCTCAACCCAGCTATGCTCTGGATTCCCAACGCACCACTGTAACCTACTCCCCTGTACTTTATCCAACTCTCCACTCCTCATTAAGTGTTATGCTTCAGAGTCCAGATGGCGGCGCTGTAATCCAAAAAAAAACCAAATTTACTTTGATCTGGTGCAGAATCATTTGGGAATAGTTAGTGGTTTTCATTAAATAATGTTGAAGGTCCGGTTTAAGGAGTTTAAAGACTTACCTGTGGGAAATGCATTAACTGTATCCCTTGGAAGAATGACATATGTCATGCATTTACATGTATTTCATTAACCCCAAATCTATTTCCAGCATACAAACCGGTCTGGGACTCCTATTTATGTTTCTTTCTCTATTGGTTACAGGGATGATCCCCAAAACATTGGCGGAGAAAAAAAAAAGAATGAAGGAGTTGGTGGCCGAGCTGCTGGCCATACAGGCGACGTTGGGGCCAACAGATGAAGAAGACGAGGAGGATTAGTGCCCTTGGTCCTGGCTACTTTGGTTCCAAGTTTTACCAACTTTGTTATTGTTTTCAAGTTTTTAAAGTTTTGCCATTTTCTTAAAAAAAAAAAAATTTTAATCTGTTTTTAAGGCAATCCACCAGAAATTTTAATATGTTTGGATTTTAAAAAAATTAAAACTAAAAAAAAAGGGGTTTGAAAACAAACACCCCAATAAAAACAAAAAATTTTCCAAAAAAAAAATCCCAAATCACCCAAAAAATTTTAAATAAATTATCTTTTAATACTTCATAAATGTGTCTTTTCTAATATGCGCAAACACAAACAATTACACAAACCAGAAAAAACACGGTTAGAAACATATAGACATATGTACATTATGTGGTTTGGGTAAGTTTTAGGGTCGTCAACATGAAGAAGGATGCAAGCGCCAAGGTGTTTAGGTAAGTTTGAGGGACCGAGAAATGAAGTTGGATGCAGCCGCTAAGGGGTTTGGGTAAGTTTTAGGGACCGAGAAATGAAGTTGGATGCAGCCGCTAAGGGGTTTAGGTAAGTTTTAGGGACCGAGAAATGAAGTTGGATGCAGCCGCTAAGGGGTTTGGGTAAGTTTTAGGGACCGAGAAATGAAGTTGGATGCAAGCGCTAAGGGGTTTAGGTAAGTTTTAGGGACCGAGAAATGAAGTTGGATGCAGCCGCTAAGGGGTTTGGGTAAGTTTTAGGGACCGAGAAATGAAGTTGGATGCAAGCGCTAAGGGGTTTAGGTAAGTTTTAGGGACCGAGAAATGAAGTTGGATGCAGGCGCTAAGAGGTTTAGGTAAGTTTGAGGGACCGAGAAATGAAGTTGGATGCAGGCGCTAAGAGGTTTAGGTAAGTTTGAGGGACCGAGAAATGAAGTTGGATGCAGCCGCTAAGGGGTTTGGGTAAGTTTTAGGGACCGAGAAATGAAGTTGGATGCAAGCGCTAAGGGGTTTAGGTAAGTTTTAGGGACCGAGAAATGAAGTTGGATGCAGGCGCTAAGAGGTTTAGGTAAGTTTGAGGGACCGAGAAATGAAGTTGGATGCAGGCGCTAAGAGGTTTAGGTAAGTTTGAGGGACCGAGAAATGAAGTTGGATGCAGCCGCTAAGGGGTTTGGGTAAGTTTTAGGGACCGAGAAATGAAGTTGGATGCAGCCGCTAAGGGGTTTGGGTAAGTTTTAGGGACCGAGAAATGAAGTTGGATGCAGCCGCTAAGGGGTTTGGGTAAGTTTTAGGGACCGAGAAATGAAGTTGGATGCAGCCGCTAAGGGGTTTGGGTAAGTTTTAGGGACCGAGAAATGAAGTTGGATGCAGCCGCTAAGGGGTTTGGGTAAGTTTTAGGGACCGAGAAATGAAGTTGGATGCAAGCGCTAAGGGGTTTGGGTAAGTTTTAGGGACCGAGAAATGAAGTTGGATGCAGCCGCTAAGGGGTTTGGGTAAGTTTTAGGGACCGAGAAATGAAGTTGGATGCAGCCGCTAAGGGGTTTGGGTAAGTTTTAGGGACCGAGAAATGAAGTTGGATGCAGCCGCTAAGGGGTTTGGGTAAGTTTTAGGGACCGAGAAATGAAGTTGGATGCAAGCGCTAAGGGGTTTAGGTAAGTTTTAGGGACCGAGAAATGAAGTTGGATGCAGCCGCTAAGGGGTTTAGGTAAGTTTTAGGGACCGAGAAATGAAGTTGGATGCAGGCGCTAAAAGGTTTAGGTAAGTTTGAGGGACCGAGAAATGAAGTTGGATGCAGCCGCTAAGGGGTTTGGGTAAGTTTTAGGGACCGAGAAATGAAGTTGGATGCAAGCGCTAAGGGGTTTAGGTAAGTTTGAGGGACCGAGAAATGAAGTTGGATGCAGCCGCTAAGGGGTTTGGGTAAGTTTTAGGGACCGAGAAATGAAGTTGGATGCAGGCGCTAAGAGGTTTAGGTAAGTTTGAGGGACCGAGAAATGAAGTTGGATGCAGGCGCTAAGAGGTTTAGGTAAGTTTTAGGGACCGAGAAATGAAGAAGGATGAAAGCGCTAAGGGATTTAGGTAAGTTTCTGGTTGAGGGTGCGCATGCGCAAGATCTTATAAACATACGAACGCACGAATCTAAGAGGCCAAAAACCAATGAAAACCAGAGGCAAACGCAAGTAATTGGAAGAGGTGGACGATGGAAGCAGCCGAAAAAACAGGCTGCCGCCGCAACAGGTGAGCACATGAACGTGATTTTTACGATTGCCAACTGACTGAGGCAAGTTCGGGAGATAACATACGAACGGACGTATCTTTTAGGATAGAAACGTATTTGCTTATTGAATCACTCGCAAGTTCATACGAACGCACGAGCGGACGTGAAAAATAGGATGATCGTGAGCCAAATCCAAGCTGTTACATGTTTCTTTGAATCAACCCATATGTTCCAATGTATTTTTGTTTTCTTCCTCAAGATTCTTTCTAGGGCACTGAATTTCCCCAGTATATTACTGTTCTCTGTATTGTCCGGTTGGTCTATAGTGACTGTTTGTGAAAAATCTCTGAAAAGTTGATCCCACTCTAGGCCTGAAAGCTGGGTCATGTCCCTTCCCCTCTAGCAGTCTCTACTTTCTCGTTTTCTTGTATGTGGATTTCTTGCGGACTGACCGTCTGTTCTTTGTAGTCCAGGTCTTTGGGCTTAACCCAGTCTGGTGAAACTATGTTAAGGGGGGGAAAGTGGAGTCAGTTGGCTCCACTTAGAATAGAACCTGGATCTCTTTAGGTAATGGGTGTCCCTACTCCTTTGAAATTGAAGAGGTTTGGGGGGGAGTGGTTAGAGCCCTTAGGAGAGCTTGCTAACCCTGTGTGGAGTAGTTTCTGGGACTTGCCTTTCTCAAGGCTATAGTATAACAAAATCTATTGAAATAATAATATCTTAACATACATTTATTGTTCACAGTTCATCTTAATATCTGTACATTGGTGTTAAACACATATTTTACCATCACATATTTTTACCAAGTCACACCAATTTTTCAACATATTACAATCTCTTTCTCGTGTTGTCACATGTTTGAGATAGTGTAGCGCAACAGTTTCAGTTTGTAGCAATTGTGCTTTGCACAGGTTTGTAGCAAGATTAAAAGCCAGATTAATTGCGAGTAAGAAATTACTTGTATATAGCTTTAATATTAGCTAATAACTTGGACTGGGTGCAAAGACACCCGGATGCCCAGGCACATAAGAATACACTGACATGTGATAAAACAATTTATTATAATAATTTATTCAAATAACTAGACTACCAAAGCATTTTACATAGAAGGGTAACAGAAAATAAGCCCCTTTAAACTTGATTATAGAGGGTAATCACACCCAAAATGGCGCTGCCCAGGACGGGGACATGGCTAAATGCTGAGTGGGCCGCCGAGAGGGAGATGCGCCTGCGCGCCCAGCGCGTCTGACGACATCCCCCTCCCTGCCTATCATAGGCAGAGAACGGGCGGAGGGCGGGACTACCGCCTTAAACCCGGAATAGGCGGCTCCAAAGACGGCAGCCGGCGTTTACACAGACTCCGGACAGGAGCGGAGGCACAAACGAGGGCGCACACACGGAGGTACAGCGCGCCCCATAGGACCGGCGCAACACGGAACCAGAACAGGAGATACTGAAGGGTTCTTCAGCACACAGCAGCCCGCCCTAGGTAAGCACCCATAACAAGGGACCAATATTATAGCATAATACAGCAAACCCGGCACTCATAAGTCTCTTATTCTATATACAGACATGGGCACAGCGTTCATATAAAGAGGCATTAAACCCTGCCTAGACATTACTACAAAGCGGTACGTAATAGAGGAGGAAAACCAAGATTGATCAGCATAAAGGTACTTCACACATACAATTACAGCAGAGATATATAGCACTCCGGGGGACACAGTTATATTAAAATATGAATTAATCTCTTTTCCAGGGGCCACAATTAAGAAACAGATAAGCCCCAAAGACCAGGGCATCTGGGAAGTAAGTGCACCCAGTCTAAAGTAAAACTTGTTCATTTTATTTCATACATATAATGTATAACTACTGATCATTATTTCATGTATTTGAACCAGAAAAAATAGTGCACTGAAGAAGCTGGATGACCAGCGAAACGTTTGCATAACCCTATGATAGAAACAGATGCCCCAGAACTGATTAACCATAACGTGACAGCGCAACAGGTCTTGCTACAAACCTGTGCAAAGCACAATTGCTACAAACTGAAACTGTTGCGCTACACTATCTCAAACATGTGACAACACGAGAAAGAGATTGTAATATGTTGAAAAATTGGTGTGACCTGGTAAAAATATGTGATGGTAAAATATGTGTTTAACACCAATGTACAGATATTAAGATGAACTGTGAACAATAAATGTATGTTAAGATATTATTATTGCAATAGATTTTGTTATACTATAGCCTTGAGAAAGGCAAGTCCCAGAAACTACTCCACACAGGGTTAGCAAGCTCTCCTAAGGGCTCTAACCACTCCCCCCCAAACCTTTGACCAAATGTATTTCACATCTTCAGTGTGTTTTGGTCCGCTTTAAGTGTGGTGGAGGCACTGGGTACAAAATCTGGTGGAGGCCCTAGATACAGTATTTTTTTCCTTATAAAATATATAGTCTAGCCAAGTAACTGATTGTCTGGCACCAACTTACCTATATCAGATTGAGTCCCTTGGGCCACATTTGTATGGGTGTGTGCTGCTCAGGAACTCCTACTTTGCCAATCTGGGAGGGGATTAGTGTAGTCATGCGCTGGTCCAGCAGAAAACAGTTCCCTGCGTTGAGCTGCCAGCAGCTGTGTTTGGTGACTTATGTGCAGTGAGTGGCCGCCCACTGACAGATCTGCACCCACCTATCACTGTAGCATTGTTGGCGACGGCTTTTTGCTCTAGACTCTCCATATTGCCCTGTGGTGGCATTGGCTGCAGGTTTGCAAAAACAAAAAACGGCTTGCACAGGTGCCCATCAGACCAAAGACTGAAAGGCCTCCTGCACCAGACCATAACCTAAAGGTTGGTGGAGGCTCTCTTTGTAGGGCAAGTGGTGGAGGCTCCAGAGCTCTCGCCCCTTGCATCCCCCTCATAATCCGACCCTGTCTGTACTTGTAACAATCACACTGCATCTATTAAAAGTGACAATGTATTGCCAGCCTAACATAGATATGGTAGGCATTTCTATAGGTGAGTATACATTCTAAAATTAATTTCCCCCTCCAAAGCCTTCCAACATCACACCTGCCAAATAACCATGTGTGCAAACTTGGTAATGCTGTGTTCATATGACTAATGTATGCTTGTGCATAAAAATGGTTGCTCTGCTTTTAATCCATTTGTGCAACACACAAGGTAACCACACTACTGAACTGCACCAGTGAACACACTGGGGCAATGAGCGCACACGTGCCTGGAGCGGTGGGAGGCCCAAACCACGGCACGCGGCAGTTAGGGAATAGGTGTCTGGCTCAAGATTACTCCTTTCATGCCCAAGCTGGGAACAGAACCGGCAACCCCCGGTCAAACGATCAATTCCATAACCACTAGGCCATATACATTCAGCTTTATTTATAGAAAAAACATTACCATCTGTAAACCCTTTTCCCAATTGTTTCATAAAAATTCAACAAAAAGTGACAAATGTTTAGGAAACAACAGGCACCAAAGTGAAACTGATGTGCAGGGGCTTATGGTTTGGAAAACAAGCTTTGTGAGTAGACTAATGCTGCTATTATTCCCGCTGTCAGGCTGCTTAGGCCTGGCACTTTCTGCTGACATATAGCACTTTCTGCTGCTCCAGCACTTTTTTTAAACCTTCAAGTGGGAAAACCTACAGAGGACGGGATTATTTTTAAAAATAAAGCAGATTAGGCCGGACCTTCAGTATCATTTAAAGCCTAAACCCTTCAAAACTTTATTCCCCAGCATCTAAAATTAATATATTTTACGTTTTTGGTCACTTACTTTTTAGTCTTTCCCCCCACTGGGCTGCAACTCTGTTCAGGACTCCAGGACACAGACGCCACCATCTTACCTCAGAAGCATCACATACTGAGGAGAGGGGTGGAAAGGGCAACAATCCCAAAATGCAGAGAGGCACAGTCAGCAGACACTTCCTGTCTGCAGACAGGCTGAGACTCCATGGGCCGCCATCTTGGATGTTTAAAGGCTCAGAAAATGCAGTAGATGCAGGTAGGATGATTTTTTAATGTGGGGTGTATGTACAGGGTGAGGGAAACATATAAGATAGACTCTTATTCAGGGTGAAGGTCCGGTTTAAGTCAAATATTTTATTTTTCTGTAGCCTATCATATAATAGCATTTCATTTTCACAGGTGTTGGATGAGCATTGTCCTTTTAAGCTCAACTGCAGTCAAAACATTTAATAGATTTAGATTAGAAAGGGTTAGAGCCAGTTTATTGTTTTCTTCTAAAACTAAAAATGCTGTCGCTGGTGATGGTTGGAGATTGAAGGTATATAGTGATAAATACGCAGCAATATGTTTCACTTGTATAAGAAAATCATAACATGTCCCCATTACAAAGCCACAGAAACATCCTTTCTCTTCTGTCTAAAGGACAAACTTCTGCAGTGTTTGCATAGAGAAATGTCATAATAGGTAACATTTTAACAGGCAGGTATTGATTAGCTGAGCAGAATGAGGACACTTGGACTATCCAGCACAAGGTTCTTGGAAATTGAGAAAGAATTTAGAAAAACCCAAGAAGTGTGTTACCTAATTTGTACTTTTCACTGTATGTACCCAATTGTTTACCTACCTTTTTTAAAATTGTTAAAATGTTAAATTCTGAAAATATTCACATAATTTGCCTATGAGGCAGTTTGTTACCTCTATCATTGTTTAAAAATAAATGTATAAAACACAATGTTTTAAAGAGCATTAAATAGATATACCATATTTTCCCCAAAAGTGTGGGGTATGTCGTGTCGTGTGCGTTTTATTGGGCATATGAGTTTAGAGCACTTTTACCTGATCCGCCTGAGCCTCTTAAGTGGATTGACCATTTTTAATCCTCTAGACCCACCTACCTCTTTACACCCTTCCTCCCCCCACATCCCCACCCCACTACCCTACTGTTTGTCTGTTGTACCCTTAAAAATGTTTGCACATCCTACCACTAACGCCTTAAGGCTCATCTGTAAAATGATTAGATGCCACCATGATAGTATTTTATGAGTATTCAGTTAATCATAAAGTTTTTTCCTTTTTTCTATAAGGACGGTCACATACTTACTCTCTGTGGCTGTGCCAGAATTCATACCGTTTAGAATAATCTTCTTTGCTGAATCCACACAGATGTTTTTTGAATTTTAGAAAATATCACTGGTGAAAACCACGTTTTGGAACATCTGCATTAATATCTAATGTTCATTTTATTCCGGTGTTCCTATAACCTTGCCTATGCTTATCTTGTATGCGCTACTATTCTGCAAACCACCAATAAAAACTTTGTAAAAGAAAAAACAAAACTCACATATATATTACTCCCATGCAGCTGGCCAGGCCACCACAGCCACGTGAGGCCAGAAGATGGAGGAGCGGCAGGCGGGCAGGGAGGGTAACTGATCCATGCCCAATGTCCTTGCTGTTGTCGCTGTCCCCGCCATCCACGATCTTCGCTATCCCTGCCGGTGCCACTGCTGCTTCTTCTCTGGCGGCAAGAACACATAGAAAACACCTCGGTGCAGCGGGCGGGCATGGCCTGCGCCAGGCACACATTGTGCCGAGTGTGTTTGCTTGTGCCGCTGTAGAAGAAGAATCGGCGGCAGCAGGGACAGCAAGAAACTTATCAACATATATATCAATATATATCAAGTGCCTGTCTACAAGAAAATCCTATACTTGCCTTCTGTTCACTGCTGCAGTTTCCTCAGGGTTGGGCGCTTCAAAAGACCAGTCTTGAATGATCCCAGTATTATGTCTGTGGGGGTCATGCTGACAGTTTGGTAAATTAAGTTCTACTCTGGGTGCACATTGGTGTGAGACAAGGAAATAGCATGCAGATAGGTAATATCACGGGTATGGAGGCACAATCCTAACTTACATGTTTATCTTACATTCCACAAGAGGAAAACAATAAGGCAGAACACCAACAAGCTGACAAAAAAGAAAGTTTCCTTTAAAGTCCCTTTTTATTATTATTATTTGTTTGTAAATAAAAGAGTGCTCCCCTCTCCTCGGAGCTACTGGCGCAATGCACCAGCCATAGGTGTTCATAAGCTGGAGCTCTGAAGAATAGCCACTGCCTTTACAAATGTACCAGCCTTTATCAGTTCTTAAGTAGGTGTCAGTAAAAAAAATAAAACTTTCCCCTTGTTACGAAATAAACTTTAATAGATAAGCAAAGCAATAAGCAAATTGCTGGCAACTTGCAGGGTACTGTGTCCTCCTTGGGGCACTGGCAATGTCACCCTCCTCTCCAGTAGTGGGCTCCAGCATCTGATCTTAAAGTGATCCTATACCCATATATTAACCACTTACTTATTCATGAGTGGCTGGCAATCAGGTGACTGCTGGTGACCCATCTGGAGTTCCCAGTTTCTTGCACATCAAACTTGAATGGTTTCCACTGGTCACCTGATTAACTGCCATTTGGTGCCATACAATATAAATGAGGAAGTGTTGACTTGAATGTCATTTTAAGAGGTTCACAGGTTCCCCCTCCCGGGGCAGACTGAAGATAAGGAATACAGAGGATGTGCCCAAATGCATTATATATTATTATTTATCTTCCAACACTGCCCTTCACTGCTGCCTCCCCTCTTTTCCAAGCCCTACCACACCCTTCCCTTTTCTATAGAATATATAATAAAGTCTGAATGGTCTCAGATGCCACACCCCCACTAACACTTCTGGTACAACCATGGTCTCCACACACTGTGTGCAGGCGGTTGAGACACATCTTCCCTCTCTGATGTAACTGCAGGGGGCGCACCTGGAGACTGGAGCCAGGATCTATAAAATAGGTACTGTGCATTTTGAAATAGGAGACCTGGAGTGATGAGTTGCAGGGAAGGTAATGTATATATGTATGTATGTATATTACATGTATTGTAATATATATGTATATAAAATATGCCTAGCATAACATCATCATGTTATCGATGCAAGGTAATCTGGTTTACAAGATGAGTTATTAAAGTAATTGTCCGCCCTCAGCTTTTGTCCCCCATAGCTGATTGATCCAACTCTGGTAGTAAGTAACCTACTGAAATGAGTTTCCATGTTGTCCTGCTGGAGTTTTTCCACAGTGCATAGCATGCATAGCGTGCTTAACCTGATAGCAGAAAGAAGCTGTTTCCTTTGTCCCAAGTTGAGATACCTTGTTGATGTGTCCCATTCACATTTATGTTCCTGATTGTTGCTAAATAAACAGCCTGTTGTTTCTGCATGCTGGAATAGAGTCCTGTACAATAGGCTGCCAACAGGTTATGGGCCCAGAGCTGGAATAGCCCAGATAAGGAATAGCCTAGAGCAACAGTGAATCAGAGAATTATGAGAAACAGGGGAGATGTCTACTAACAAAAATCCTGTCAATCACGGTGCCTGACTAAGGTAAAATGCTACTGATAAGAGAAGGTACGTGGACATTTACTCAGGAATATATGCCTAATTCATTACCAGATGTTTGGCTAGAAAAGGATCAGAAAGCACAGAACACTATCACCCTCAGCATAGATGATAATCAGATATGTGCATATATGCAACTGCAAAGCAGATGTGGGATGAGTTATAGAAAGTGCATGAAACATCCAACCTTAGCATTAAGCTTTATCTCATAAGGAAGTTATATCACGTGAGAGCCAGAATATGCAGCACTCTATGAGAGGCACACTAGAGATTGTGGGATGCCTCAGAGGCATTGGGGAAGAAATGAATGATTTTCATGTTGCTTTACTTCAACTAAGTGTTCTTCCAGAAAATTATGAACACTTCACTAGATGCTCGGCCAGATGATGAGCTCACACTAGATGTTAAAGGCAAACTTGTTGATGAATACAAGAGAAAAGCAGAGTCTCTTAGCAAAAGTAATGAATCCAGAGCAGAGGCAGCATTGTACACAGGATGTCTAAAAATAAGAGCTATCTAAAGGAAACTTGTGAATGTTTTGCGTGTAAAAAGCCAGGTCACCAGAGTTTGGAAAGCTAGAATGAGTCATCCTCAGAAGCAGAAAGTTTACGGGGAGGCCGATTCATTAATAGCGGCAGGTAGCAACAGTTGAGCGACTGTAGCGGCATTTTCAGAGCGCCCGCTAGTAGTCACTGTGCTTGGCTGTTGTTCGGTAGTTGATAGCGACTCAGTCGGTTTGCCATAATGTTGAATATTGGGTGAGGAGTCGCTATTTGACAGGTTCCGCGCTGTATGGGAGCGCATGATAGCGACTGGCCCTAGCGACCGGCTCCCACCATATTCATTCAAAAAATCACGCTCAAAAAATTCTCGCGCTGTAAAATGCATGTTTAAACCCCAGAGCGCTGGCGGCGATGGGTTAAAAGTAGTTTTTTAATCCCCAAACAACCATATTTTTGGAAACAAGTTTTTTAAAAAATTTTTTACCTTAAAAAAATTATCTAAAATGGCAGAAGTGGTCACAGAATTTTTCACATTAAAAAAAAAAACAAAACAATTAATAACAATTAATTATGAATGTTTAAAGATTGTTCCATTGAAATGCATTGGAGAGCGCCAGGTAGCGAGAGGTCATACCTGTCGCTGTTCAAGGTCGGACGCTGGCGCTGTGGGCTGAGGCTGGAATAATGATGAATGAGTGGCTATATGGCGCTATCTCAGTTGCTAAGCAGGATTGGCTTGATAAATGTGTGATTGTGGTGGGGAGCTGGCGTTCTCGTGGCAGGGTCCGTCATTACCGGCGGCTCACCAGTCGCTACCTGTCGCTATCCCTTGTTAAATAAGGGCCAAAGTGTTAAGTCTGCTGTGGAGCAAACAGATGCTCCTGAATTTATCGAGTCTGATGAATGTATCAAAGCTGTGTTTAATGTAAACACAGGCACAGCTGCAAGAAATGTATCATGTATAGACTTAGGTGCAACAAGCCATATGGCAAACAACAAAAACTTTTTCTCTAACCTTGATGAAAGTAAGTCAGAAAGAGTTATCTTAGCTAATGGTCACAATATGAAGATGTGGGTAATGTTTTTTTCACTGTCCCGTTTCCCTGTCGCAAACCAGAAAGATCACAGTAAAGGATGTGTTATATATTCCCAGTCTTAAAAGCAGTCTTTTGTCAGAGAGAAAGCTCACTAAACATGGGAATGTAGTTACTTTTAAGGATGACAGCTGCATCATTTCATAGGAGGGTCACGCTTTAGCAGAATGAACAAGGTGAACTTTATCAGTTAACTGTAAAGAAAGTGTGTACAAAGCTAGACAAGATCTGCATATAAACTGTATCTATGTGTGGCACAGACATCTTGGGCAAAGACACACAGAAGCAGTGAGGAAGCTAGCTCAACAACAGATTACAGATGGAATTGCAATAGATCAATGCAGTCAAGTGATGAAATGCACCAGTTGTCTTAAAGAGAAAATGTCCATAAAATCCTTTCCTAAAAATAGCAGCACTAGATCTGCACAGCTACTGGATTTGATACACACAGATGTGGTCCAATGAATGTTCAAAACCAAAAATGCCAAAAGCCCTGTGTGC
Source organism: Gastrophryne carolinensis (assembly GCA_027917425.1). Taxonomy (NCBI): domain Eukaryota; kingdom Metazoa; phylum Chordata; class Amphibia; order Anura; family Microhylidae; genus Gastrophryne; species Gastrophryne carolinensis. The sequence continues at coordinate 484,559 of JAQIHN010000997.1, read as the reverse complement.
AGATAATAAAACTGAATATACGAGCGGCAAGGTCCAAACTATTTTGGAAAAGGAAGGAATTGTGTTCCAGACTACTGTTCCATACAACCCAGAACAAAATGGTGTTGCAGAAAGAATGTGCCTAGAAGTATGCTGTTTGATGCAACTCTACCTACAAAAATTTGGGGAGAAGCCACCATGACAACGTGCTATGTTCAAAACAGACTGTCAGTTAGAGCTACAAACAAAACTCCATATGAGCTATGGAACTGCAAGAAGCCTGACCTGAAGCACCTCAGGATATTTGGAAGCAAATCATGTGTGCATGTTCCCAAATAAAAACATTCCAAGTGGGAATCTTGTGCAAAGGAAGGGTCCCTGGTTGGTTATAGTGATCCTATGGTTTGTTATGGGATCCTGCACCCAGAGACCAATACAATAATAATTAGGGATGAGCCCTATTTTCAGACAAAATTTGTTTCGGTCCGAATTTATTCGCGACGAATCGCTATTAAAAACGAGCTTCCTAGAGCCTCAATAGGGTTGTAAACCATTCTGCCTTGCTGTAACACGCATAGGATGCGTGCTGGGTTAGTGAAATAATACTGTAAATAATTATGACATGCAGATCAGAGGCATCGCTATTAGAATCGCAGAGCAGCACAATTGCAGAGAGTTGAGGTGGCATCACTATAAGGGGCCCCTATATTGCCTGAAAAACACACCCTGGAGCTGGCAGCAGCAGGAGCCCAAATATTGGCTGAAAGACATCCTGGAGTTGGCAGCAGGAGCAGCAGGAGGCCAAAAATTGGCTGAATGACACCCTGGAGTTGCAAGCAGCAGCAGCAGCAGGAGCCCAAACATAGCTTGAAAGAGACACTGGAGTTGGCAGCAGGAGCCCAAAAATTGCCGAATGACACCCTGGAGTTGCAAGCAGCAGCAGCAGCCCAAACATAGCTTGAAAGAGACACTGGAGTTGGCAGCAGGAGCCCAAAAATTGGCTAAATGACACCCTGGAGTTGCAAGCAGCAGCAGCAGGAGGCCAGAATTTGGCTGAAAGGCACACCCTGAAGCTGGCATCAGCAGGAGCCCAAAAATTGGCCATAAAGAAATAAATATGTTTTGCACCATTTGGAAAGTGTAAAACGTGGCACCATGCTGAATCTAGTCGCATGCATCAGCCATTGGTGGGTGGAAATCCTGGCTGATCCATCCCTGATTCAGTTTGACAAAGGTGAGTCTCTCCACATTTTTAGTTGACAGACGAGTTCTCCCCGCCGAAAATATGGCCCCCGCCGCACTAAACACCCGCTCAGATGGCACGCTACTTGCCGGGCAGGACATCTTTTCCAGGGCAAACTCAGCTAGCTGTGGCCACAAGCCAAGTTTGGCTGCCCAGAAGTACAGCGGATCCTCAAGGTGTGTTGGCAGGTCATGTCAAGGTATGACATGACCTGCTGGTTCAGGTCCTGCTCCAGGTCTTCCTGCTGCTCATGAGTAGACTCACTATGCGGGTGTAGAAAGCTACTCATTAGCGACTGAAGACTGAGGCTGCTGATGATGGAGCTGCTGCTGCGGCTCCTGCCAACCCCCCCAGCAGCCATGGCAGTGGAAGGTGAGAGCAGAGGTCCCCCCGAGTCAGACCTGCGAGAGTATGGACCATGGCGCAGATAGGCATCGGCCAACTGACTACGTAGAATGTCTTTGTAGTAGTTCAGTTTGTCCTCCCTCTCGGCGGGTTTAAAAAATGCCTCCATTTTGTGCCGGAAGCGAGGGTCCAATAAGGTGGACAGCCAGAAATCATCCCGCCGACAAATGGAAACAATTCTGGGGTCACGCCACTCTCCACATCACTATTTATCTGCCTAGTGAAGGAAGCCACCTCCATTTCTTGGCTGGGAAGTAGCTGCTGACTGTTCTCTATCTGATCGTCCTCCTCACTAAAGAGTGAAGCTGTCAAAGCATAGGATACATCGCTGGGGGAGGGAACGGCGTAGGACAGAGGCAATGGGAGGACAGGGACTGCTCTCGGGCCATGCCAACTCAGGGTTGTGTCAGAGGAACCTACCGACCCTAGACTGGGGGTGTCAGATGTAACTTGTGATGATGTGGATGACCGCGTTAACCAATCTACCACGGCAGATGGTGGAGACACGACCGCTAGCAGATACTGGCAGATCAGGTCTCTCACCGCGACTCCTGCTGCCACTCGCCCCTAGTCTGCTGCGATCTCTGCCTGCTGAATCTTGGCCTCTGCCACTCCTCTTTGAACATCCTGGCACTTGTCTGCCTGACATTTTTATGTATTTGAAATGCGCGATAGGCACTTAAAAAAATGTGTTTACTTTAAAAAGCAGAAGCTAAATAAAGTGAGATACTGCTTCTCTGCACCAGACACTATGAACATTGGCAATATGGGATACCCTGCGGGCTGGTGTTTTTACAAGATGCAAAAAAAAATTCAAAATGCAATATATATTTAAAACAGAGCCTGTAGAAGCTGATTTAGTATAACAGGTAGGGTGAAATGTTCCAGTTTGGGATACCCTGCGGCCTGTTGTTTTTACAGGACACAAAAAAACAATTCAAAATGCAATATATTAATAAAACAGAGCCTGTAGAAGCTGATTTAGTATAACAGATAGGGTGAAATGTGGCGGTTTGGGATACCCTGCGGCCTGGTGTTTTTACAGGATGCACAAAACCAATTCAAAATGCAATATATTAATAAAACAGAGCCTGTAGAAGTTGCTTTAGTATAACAGATAGGGTGAAATGTGCCGGTTTGGGATACCCTGCGGCCTGGTGTTTTTAAAGGACGCACAAAACCAATTCAAAATGCAATATATTAATAAATCAGAGCCTTTAGAAGCTGATTTAGTATAACAGATAGGGTGAAATGTGCCGGTTTGGGATACCCTGCGGCCTGGTGTTTTTACAGGACGCAAAAAATCAATTCAAAATGCAATATATTAATGAAACAGAGCCTGTAGAAGCTGCTTTAGTATAACAGATAGGGTGAAATGTGCTGGTTTGGGGTGCCCATGTGGCCTGGTGTTTTTACAGGACGCACAAAACCAATTCAAAATGCAATATATTAATAAAACAGAGCCTGTAGAAGCTGCTTCAGTATAACAGATAGGGTGAAATGTGCCGGTTTGGGATACCCTGCGGCCTGGTGTTTTTACAGGACGCAAAAAACCAATTCAAAATGCAATATATTTATAAAACAGAGCCTGTAGAAGCTGCTTTAGTATAACAGATAGGGTGAAATGTGCCGGCTTGGGGTGCCCATGTGGCCTGGTGTTTTTAAAGGACGCACAAAACCAATTCAAAATGCAATATATTAATAAAACAGAGCCTGTAGAAGCTGCTTTAGTATAACAGATAGGGTGAAATGTGCCGGTTTGGGATACCCTGCGGCCTGGTGTTTTTACAGGACGCAAAAAAACAATTAAAAATGCAAAATATTAATAAAACAGAGCCTGTAGAAGCTGCTTTAGTATAACAGATAGGGTGAAATGTGCCGGTTTGGGATACCCCGCGGCCTGGTGTTTTTAAAGGATGCAAAAAAAAATTCAAAATGCAATATATTAATAAAACAGAGCCTGTAGAAGCTGCTTTAGTATAACAGATAGGGTGAAATGTGCCGGTTTGGGATACCCTGCGACCTGTTGTTTTTACAGGACGCAAAAAAACTATTCCAAATGCAATCTATTAATAAAACAGAGCCTGCAGAAGCTGCTTTAGTATAACAGACAGGGTGAAATGTGCCGGTTTGGGATACCCTGCGGCCTGGTGTTTTTAAAGGATGCACAAAACCAATTCAAAATGCAATATATTAATAAAACATTATTTAGAAGCGTGCTGAAATAGTATGCCCATGTGGGCTGGTGTTTTTACAGCATACAAAAAAAACTAAAACTAATCGAGTTATAAGAAATGCTTGTGTGTAACAGATAGGGTTAAATATGCCACTGCCAAGATGGGATGCACAGTGGCCAGGAATATTTACAGCACAAAAAAAAGTAATTTTAAACTGATCTGGCAAATGAAGTGAAAATAAAAAAAAAAGTTTCCCTGTCACTTTCTCTGCTGTCCCTGCCTGGATCGTTTTTCCCTATCTTTCCCTGGCTCTCCCTGGCACTGTGTGGGTCTCTGTGGGTCTCCCTGACTCTCCCTGCTTGTCTGTTAGTCTCTCCCTGTCTGCAGCAACCTCCGGCAGATGGCCGCCGTTTATATAGCACTGTGACGTCACCGGGCTTCCTGGCTGCTGATAGGCTGCATGCGACCTTCCCATGATAACTTGCCCCAGGGGACATGTCCATCCACCATTGTACAATGGCTGCAATTGAAATAAATGGAGTTTAAAGGGAAACTTTGATCGATCGAATCGCGGGGAAATTCGGATTCGTTCAGAATCGAATTTTTCCTGAAATTCGGAACGAGTTCAGGTTCATCCGGATCCATTTGCTCATCCCTAGTAATAATCACAAGAGATGTAGTGATTGATAAGAACTCTGTATCCCTCAAAGTTTGGACAAGTTTTTCAACCAAAGCACAAAGAACAAGAATCTCAGTCACAAGCTCCAGATGCTGAATAGAAAAGGATTGAAGTCTGGATAAGATCTGGAACCACCAAGGAAAGGGAGTTACCATAAGGCAAGAAAGGAGCTCAGAACTGCAATGGGACTAACATGATAAGTAGTTGTTGAGTGGGGGTGTTGGAATAGTTTTAATGCAACAACTACATCCTGTATTTGACTGTCTGCGTGTTATGATATTGATAAATTTAGTTTAAAAGAAAAAAACTGGATGTCTTAGGCACCTGCTAGCAGAAAGGGGCTGTTTCCTTTGCTCCATGTTGAGATATCTTGCTGTTGTATCCTGTTCACATTTATGTTCCTGATTGTGGCTGAATAAACACCCATTGTTCCTGCATGTTGGAAAAGTGTTATGCACAATCCACTGCCAACAAGAGGCCATGCTGAGGCCCGACACACCCCACCAGTGCAGTAAAGGAGTGGTAGTGTTACTACAAATGATGTCGGGGACAGACCTGCATTTCAGAGGGTGCTGGGGAGTGGAGATCAGGTCAGGACAGTGTAGCGGCTTACAATCCGATATGTTTCTTCTAATTCAATAATTTTTATTGAAGGATTTTAGTGTACACCTAAAGTATGCAAAATATTTATATTGCAACAGCCACCTGCAAGCAGCGATCAATCGACACACAATAAAGGACAAATATCGCAAAATTGACTGGCGTAGACTCGCTTCACTTCCGTTGCTCGCACAAAGTCCGCGAAGATGTACCCAATGAATGTTGAAATATCTATGTACACAAGCAACATGCGATAAAGAAAAAAGTTTTCAACCTAGTAACTGAATTGAATTGAATGAAACTGAATGAAATTGAATGGGATAAGGGGGAAGGACCAAGGGAGAGGGAAAGTGGGGGAGGGACAAGAAGAAAAGGAAGAAACACACAAATACAGAGAAAGGAAAAAAAAAAACTACCGAAATTCACATAACACTGATTAGATTATAAGCAAATTTAAGTCAAAATCTACCGGCCCATAATTTCGAACCCAAGGGATCCACATTTCTCGAAAGCCGTCCAGATCTCCAGCCTGGATTGCAGATAACTTTTCCATCGACATTATAAAATTTACTTTATTAACACAAGTCTTAAAGCTCAGATCAGAAGTTCTCCAGGAGCCTGCTATCACCTGTTTCGCAGGTTTTATAGGTAAGGCGCCTCTGCATCCTAGTGCTACTTTCAATGGGATAATTTAGTTTAGGCCACCCATGGGTCCCGTGTAATTAACCTTGCTAAGCGCATTGAACACTCTGTCCCAGAATAATTTTGCCTTAACACAGTCCCACCAGATATGTCTATAAGACCCACCCTCAGTACACCCTCTAAAACATAGCCCCTGGTGCTCTCCCGCAAAGTGTCTCATTTGGTCAGGAACTAAGTACCACCGTAAAAACAATTTAATATTAGTTTCGACTGCCATGGTTGAAGCCGTCGAAGCAAATGAGGCCCTCCACATACTTTGCCATTCTCGCGAATCCTTCAACTCGTTTAAGTCTTGCTCCCATTTTTGCCTATAGGAGAGATTCAGATCCCCCGCGTGTTCACATAGATGGTTATACATCTCAGAAATCGCTCCTTTCCCCCTTCGATCTTGTCTTCAGTGCCTTTCATAAAAGGAATATCGGATTGGGACCTCAGCCTCTTTCACTATAGTTTTGATGAAATGAACTACTTGCATATATCCAAAAAAATCTCTAGAAAGTAGATGATATTTATCTTTCAATTGTTGGAAGGTTGCCAGGGTTCGGCATGTGGTGGAAAGGGTGGACAAATTACTGGGAGGGGCTGGGGATGACCCAGCGGTCGTGGTCCATGTGGGGACCAATGACAGAATTAATGGGAAATGGAGGATCCTTAAGAATACATTTAAGGAATTATGCACCAAGTTGAAGGGAAGGACCTCCAAGGTTGTATTCTCTGGAATACTGCCAGTGCCATGCACTACACATGAAAGACAGTGGGAGCTTAGAGAGTTAAACGCATGGCTCAAGTCCTGGTGCAGGTTAGAGGGATTTGGGTTCCTAGAGCACTGGGCTGACTTTTCATTGGGGTACAAACTGTATTCTAAAGATAATTTGCACCTGAATGGAAGGGGGGCTGCTGTGCTGGGTAAGAGGATACTAGAGGGGGTTGAGAGTTATTTAAACTAGTGATGAGGGGGGAGGGCAAGAGTGAAAATAAAAGTGAAGACAGGTTACTTAGGGGACAGCATATGATGGTGGGTGGAGAATTAGAAGGGGGGGACTGCTATGATGGATAAGGAGATCCATGAGTTGCAAACCAGCAGTAAAAAATTAGACGGATGCATTACTGCAGGAACTAATACTATACCCCAATGTGTCAAACTAGATAGGAACATAAAGTGTATGTTCACAAATGCCAGAAGTCTGGCAAGTAAAGGGGGGGAGCTTGAGGCTCTGGTGCTGGCAGAGAATATTGATGTTGTTGGTGTGGCTGAGACATGGCTGGATTCCACACATGACTGGACTGTCAATCTACAAGGTTTTGCTCTTTTTCGGAAAGACAGAGCAAAAAGGAAAGGGGGTGGCGTGTGTCTTTATGTAAAGTAAGAACTCAAAGCATATATTAATGAGGGGATACTAGCAGAAGATTGTGAGGATGTAGAATCCTTGTGGGTAGAAGTAGGGGGTGATATAAACAATGCTAAAATACAGTTTGGTGTAATCTATAGGCCCCCAAATATAACTGAGGAAATAGAGGGTCAACTGCATAAACAGACGGGCATCACAGGCTGGTACAGTGGTGGTGATGGGGGACTTCAACTATCCAGGAATCGACTGGAGACATGGTTCTGCTTCCACTACAAGGGGGAGAGCATTCCTCAGCTTGCTACAAGATAATTATATGAATCAGTTCGTGGAGGCACCAACTAGGGGTGGTGCTATTCTAGATCTTGTAATATCAAATAATGATGACCTGATGGGGGCAGTAACAGTCCGTGAAAATCTTGGTAACAGTGACCACAATATAATTGTATTTAACATAAACTGTAAGAAAGATTTTCTTCCTGGGAAGGCAAAAACATTAAATTTTAGAAAGGCCAACTTCCCCAGGCTCAGAGCTGCACTCAAGGACATAGACTGGGAGCATCTGTTCTGGAATAAGGATACAGATGCCAAATGGGAGTGCTTTAAATCAATTGTGAGTAGCAACGTTGCAAAATGTATTCCTACGGTAACAAATATAAGCGGTTAAACCCCTCATGGCTGACACCTGCGGTTAAAAGGGCAATAAAGAACAAAAAAAGGGCATTTAAACATTACAAGGCTGAACTCTCAGCTGTAACACTTGAACAGTATAAACTAGTAAATAAAGTGTGTAAGAAAGAAATAAGGTTGGCAAAAGCACAAAATGAACGAGATGTGGCCAAAGAAAGCAAAACAAACCCTAAACAATTATTCAAATATATTAATTCGAAGAAAACGAAATCAGAACAGGTAGGTGCCCTAATTAATGATAATGGGGAAATGGTCACTGGGGATGAGGATAAGGCAGAGCTGTTAAATGGATTCTTTAGCTCTGTGTACACAAGAGAAGCGCAAGGAGCAAACACAGGAGATGCCACTGATAGTAATAGCCCGAGTATAATAATTAACAAGCTAAACGTGGATATCATCCAAGAAAAACTCAATAATTTAAATGTGAATAAGACTAGATGGACTTCACCCAAGAGTTCTCAAAGAACTCAGTTCCGTTATCTCGTCACCTCTGTTGTTGATCTTTAAAGACTCACTAGCAACTGGTATAGTGCCAAGGGACTGGCGCAGGGCAAATGTGGTGCCCATTTTTAAAAAGGGCTCTAGGTCTTCTCCGGGCAATTACAGACCTGTTAGCTTAACATCCATTGTGGGGAAATTGCTTGAGGGACTATTAAGGGACAACATACACGAATATGTAACTATCCATAATATTATAAGTGACAACCAACACGGTTTTACTAAGGACAGAAGCTGCCAAACTAACCTGATTGGCTTCTATGAGGAGGTAAGTAGAAGCCTGGACAGAAGGGCGGCTGTGGATATAGTTTTTCTGGATTTTGCGAAAGCATTTGACACTGTCCCCCATAGACGCTTATTGGGGAAATTGAGATCTTCAGGATTAGAAAACGCAGTTTGTAACTGGATTGAAAACTGGCTGAAGGATCGTGTGCAGAGAGTTGTGGTTAATCATACCTACTCTCAATGGTTACCAGTTGTAAGCGGTGTACCCCAGGGTTCAGTGCTGGGCCCACTATTATTCAACTTGTTTATAAACGACATAGAAGATGGAATTAAAAGCACTGTCTCTATTTTTGCAGATGACACAAAGATATGTAGCACAGTGCTGTCTATTGAAGATGTTCACAAGCTTCAGGCTGACTTGGACACATTGAGTGTCTGGGCATCCACTTGGCAAATGAAGTTCAATGTGGAAAAATGTAAAGTCATGCACTTGGGGTCTAATAACCCGAAGGCAACATATGTCCTCGGGGGAGTAAAACTGGGAGAGTCACTTGTTGAGAAGGATCTGGGGGTACTAGTAGATCACAGACTAAATAACAGCATGCAATGCCAAGCAGCTGCTTCCAAGGCCACCAAGATACTATCATGCATTAAAAGAGGCATGGAATCACGGGATAGAGATGTAATTTTGCCTCTTTACAAGGCACTGGTGCGCCCTCACCTGGAATATGCCGTCCAGTTCTGGGCACCCGTTCATAGAAAGGACGCCCTGACTCTGGAAAGGGTGCAAAGGAGAGCCACCAAACTAATAAAGGGAATGAAAGATCTTAGTTATGAGGAAAGATTACGAGAATTAAATCTGTTTAGTCTTGAGAGGAGGCGATTGCGGGGGGACATGATTAACTTGTATAAATATATAAATGGACCATACAAAAAATATGGGGGAACACTATTTCAAGTAAAATCCTCTCTAAGGACAAGGGGGCACTGCCTTCGATTGGAAAAAAAGAAATTTAGTCTCCGGAGGCGACAATCGTTTTTTACCATAAGAACTATAAATCTATGGAATAGCCTCCCACAGAAGCTTGTTACAGCATCAACCGCTGACAGCTTCAAAAAAGGATTAGATGCTTATTTTGAAGAAAATAACATTAACAGTTACTACTAGTGGTTATCAATAAAAAAAAAATAAAGACAAAAATAAAATAAATAGCTTCCCCTATGAAATAAAAAATAACTTCCCCCTACCCCAACACCCTTGGTTGAACTTGATGGACATATGTCTTTTTTCAACCGTATTAACTATGTAACTATGTAACTATGTGACTCTAGAGTCTATAAGACAATCCCCCATATATACGAAATCCCTGAACGATTCCAAGAGCTGAACCTGCCGGGGTCCATATAGGCTGGAGGGAACATGGGGTTACCCCAAAGCTTTAATAGTGGCATTTGCGGAGAGGCAAAGCCTCCTACAATTTTCAGGCCATCCCACACCTTCAAAGTATGGGCTATCAAGGGATTATCCAGAGCTGGTCTTATTCCGGTGGTTATCCAAAGTAAATTATCAATCGCGACCGGATAGCTCAATTCAGTTTCTATACGAACCATATGAAAGCATTTGGGCAAGTTGGGCTGCCTGATGATATTTTCGCAAATTAGGGACTCCCATACCTCCTTGGTCTTTTGGATTGAGCATAAGACTCTGCGCTATTCTTGGATGCTTATGATCCCAAATAAAGTCCATAATCTGTCCCTGAAGCCGTTTAAAATATTGAAAGGGAATCTTGACAGGGAGTGTCCTTGCTAGATAAAGGAACTTTGGCAACAAAGTCATTTTAATGGCAGCCATTCTGCCCAGCCAAGATAGGCCAAAATCTTTCCACTTCCCTAACAATGCTACAAGCTTATGATGAAGAGGGACGTAATAAGCATTAAACAGAGTCGTAACTACTAGTTAGATTAACTCCCAGGTATTTTATCGCAATCTTTTCCCAATGAAAATCGAACCCAGACTGAAGTTGGGACCATTGGTTAGCAGGGATATTTATATTCAATGCTCTAGATTTTGCTGTATTTACCTGTAGCCCTGAGACCAGCTCAAATTCTCTCAATAACCGCAGGATGACCAGAAGGGAGAGTGTTGGATTTGATAGCGTTAGCAAGACATTATCTGCAAATAAACATAATTTATAATCATCTTTACCCACACATACCCCATAAATATCAGGAAAGTCTCTAATTTTCTGCGCTAAAGGCTCCATTACCAAGCAAACAGGAGAGGGGACAATGGACAGCCCTGTCTAGTACCTCTCATCAAGGGGAAGGTCTCTGACTTCACAGTATTTCACATATGCTATAGGTTTGGAATAAACTTCTCTAAGCATTCCACAGAATTTAGGACCAAAACCCCATCTCTCTAACAGAAAAAGGAGGTAGTCCCATGAGACCGAGTCGAATGCTTTTTGAACAAACGAAAGTAGCATGCCTCTCATTAGATATTTGAGAGAGCTGAATAACCCTTCTGATATTATCCCTCACCTGCCTACCTGAAATAAAGCCGGCTTGATCGTTGTGAACTAACGTAAGTAGAAACTCTGACATCCTATCCGCTAAAATTTTTGTAAAAATCTTCATATCTAGGTTAATAAGAGAGATAGGCCTATAATTTGACCACAGAGTATGTTCGGTATCGGGTTTAGGAACCATACTGATCGAGGCAGTGAGGGATTCCTGTGAGAAGGCCCCCCCTGCTCTAACTCCATTAAACATGGACACTTATTTTGGGATTAAAATAGAGCTGAAGGCTTTATTATAGGCTGCTGAGAACCCATCCGGGCCTGGCCTCTTATTTAACTTTAGCTTAGCTACTACGCGTTCAGTCTCCTCAGTGCTAAAATCACTATCCATTGTTTCCTGCATTCGTACCGTCAGGGTGGGCAAGGGGACTTCTCCCAAAAAAGTGTGAAGATCTTCTAGCTTAGAAGGGAGGGGGTTCGCATACAGTTTTTTAAGTTGTTCTTTATAGATCTCCACAATTTTATTTGGGTTGCTTGTGGGCTCTCCCCTCTGCTGTAGAATTTATGCTTAACCCAACACAAAGTGTTCTCTGCTTTGCCTGCAAGTGCTAAATTTAATTTTGAGTTACTTTATGCAATTTTGCGCGTACTGAGGGGGACATATGAGACTTTGCATCCTCTGCTACCTTCAGATACACCCTCTCCAAACTCTCTATAATTTTATTCCTCTCAGTCTTTTTCCTAGAAGTGATCTAAATCAAATGGCCCCTGACGGTGGGTTTATGAGCCTCCCAACAAGTAACTGCTGATATTTCAGGGGTCTCATTTAGCTGAAAGAATTCAGTCAATGCATTAGAGATTTCCGACACCACCCCCGGATCTGCTAGGAGTGAAGCATTTAAAGACCAAGTGAAGCCAGATCGTCCACATGACAAAGAGTCTAGTTTAAGCCACAGATCCCTGTGTTAAAAATATATGATCGATCCTTGTCCACACATTAAGGGGATGGGAGAAATGGGTAAAGTTTTGATTCCCCGGATGTGCTTCTCTCCAACTATCGACCAAGGAGTGTAAATCCAACAGCTGTCTAAACACTTTAGAGGCTGCCACTGACTGAGGAGTTACTAAACTATTATTCGGGGACTGTCTGTCTAAATAAGGATTCAAAACAAGATTTGAATCCCCACATAGCATTGTCAAGCCACGCGCCACATTGCTAACGTCACCCAATAATTTAGAAAGAAATTTTATTTGGCTTACATTTGGTGCATAATAATTGACAATCGTAACCTCATGATCCTGCAAAGTCCCCACAAGGATCAAATATCTCCCCTCGGGGTCTTTAATTTCTTTCAAGCAGCAGAATTGGGCTCCTCTTTTAAAACCAATTAACACTACCCTCTGCTTTGTTTCGGCACATGCCATAAATACCTGGGGATAAGCTGCATCCAGGTACCTGGGCATAGAAGATTTCGAGAAATGTGTTGCTTGTAAACATAGCACATCAGGGCGAAGGGTTCTGAATTTCCGGAATGCAAGGCTCCTCTTATGCAGGGAATTGAAACCCTGCACATTTAACAAGAGTACAATAGTCATTTTCAGTGGATCCAACAAACAAGTGAAAGAGAAAATCGAAAGAAAAAGAAAGGACAAACTGCAAACAAACAAACAAACAAACAAAAAAAAGAATTAAAATAAGAGGGTAAGAGGTATAGGACAAAGGGAACGGAAAGAGGGAAGGGGAGTACACAGAACGTTACAAGAGCTCACTAAGGAATGCCTCCTATTGTGAGAACACAAAATCTTCATACAGGCCACCCACTTAGTTCAGGCCCGCAAATAGGAGGGAACACCCCAGGCACTTAGTTTTCGAGAGCTCTCACCACCACCAACGGCTGGTCTGGGCCTGGGAGTAGTCCTCAGATCCAGAGAAACAAATTATTGCATATGCAAACTCTACTAGTAATACAAAATAAAAAGATCCAATCTAATGGACAATATATAGTAACTAAATCAGAGGGATAATCCCTTTGATTCAACTGGAGTACGACATGAAAATGCCGGCGGGCAGAGGCGGTTACACTATAAGAATCATAATTGTTAACGCTTAGCTATATCAAAACAAAAAAAAGCCGCCGCCACCATAGACCATATTCAAACAAGTAACCCTCCACCCCCTAAATCAGAAAAGGTTAAAACCTAGAACACACCCATATAGAGGAAATACTTTGCTTAAGATGACGGGACAAACAAACATACCCACAGAGATAGAAAACTACTATAACAAAACAAATGAAAATCAACCTACATGTACAAAAAAAAAAAAGTCTCATCATCTTAAAGAGGGATTATTCAGGCCAGTTCATTGCGTGTGGTCGTATGACCAAGTCATTGACAGCAAGTTGCCTATAGACTAGAGTACTGGAAGAAAAACTTTCAGGTATCATGGAATGGTAAGGAAGAACTACATCCTGCAGATTGGAGACCTTTTCTCTGCCTCTTCCCGGCTCTCTGGATTTTAGCAGAATCTTCCACACTTCTGGGGGACTTGGATTGGGATGGTCTGGTGATGCCTGCGGAAACCATCTGCTCCTTTAATTCTTCTAACGAGGTCGCTGAATATGAAGAATCCTTGTATGTGAAAGTGATGCGGAAGGGGAATCCCCACTTATATTTGATCTTATAATCCTGCAGGATTGCTAAAAATGTTTTTTATTCTCTTCTTCTTGCCATAGTTACCGCAGATATTATGTCCTTGAAATGATAGAGAGACTGACTGGTGTGCCGCTTTCTGGATCAGCTCTTTAGTGTTAAAAAATGGAATTTAACTATTACATCTCTTCGGGGGGTCTGCGAGGACCTAGGGATCTATGAACACGATCAAACTCAAGCCTTTCAATGGGTACTCCTGGAGCCAATTCCTGACATAGAGCTGTTATTGCTGACTTCACATCCTCACTGTGTTCTGGGATGCCTCTGAATCTAAGATTTGACCTCCTGTCCCTATTTTCAAAATATTCTAGCTTCGCTAACAAAAGGACATCTGCTACCTCTATAAAGCAACGGCTGAAGTCAGTTACTCCCCAAACCAGAAAAACCAAGGTCTGGTCAAAGGAGGCCATTGACGAGCTGCAAGCCTGTTTTGAGAGTACCAATTGGGATGTCTTCTACTCTCACTCTATAGAGCAATGGACTGACTCTGTGCTCTCTTACATTACCTTTTGCGAAGATACAATTGTACCAACCAAAACCTTCAGGAACTATGGTCATTTCAACAAGCCATGGTTCACTAACAGCATAAGGAAGTTACGCAAGCAGAAGGAGTCTGCACACAGGTATGGGAACATTCTTATGTTTAAGAAATTGAGGAATTCCTTGTCCAAGGAGATCAGGGCTGCAAAGAGAGATTATGCTAAGAAACTGGAAAAGCAGTTCTCCTCCAGTAACCCAAGAGAGACCTGGCAGGGATTCAGACATCTTACTAACTACAGAGGGTCTACCCTGGTACTGAACCCTAGCAGGCAACAGGTTGAGGATCTCAATAGTTTTTACTGCAGATTTGATTCAGCTCCAAACATGGCAGCTAGTTCCTCCCAGTCACTAGATCAATCACTCCTGTCAATCAACCAAAATATTCATTCCATCGGCTCTCAAACAACAAATACTCTTTCGGTCTCAGAGAACAAAATTGCACGAGTTCTCAAAGGCCTCAACATAAAGAAGGTACCAGGACCAGATGGAATATCTGCAATCTGCCTCAGGTCATGTGCGGACCAGCTATCGCCAGTGTTTTCAAGGATCTTCAATGCCTCCCTGGAAATGGGCGTAGTCCCGCACTGTCTCAAAAGATCGACCATTGTACCAGTGCCAAAGAAACCCTTAGCCACTGAGATGAATGACTTCAGGCCAGTTGCACTCACATCCGTGGTCATGAAGTCATTCGAAAGGATTGTGCTGGAATATCTAAAAACAACCACCGGCAGCCTTATGGATCCCATGCAATTTGCCTACAAGGCAAACAGATCCTCAGACGATGCGGTGAACATGGCCCTCCACTATACGTACGAGCATTTGGATAAACCAGACACCTACGTCAGAGTTCTCTTTGTTGATTTCAGTTCGGCATTCAACACCATAGGGTCGATTCAAAGAAACATGTAACAGCTTGGATTTGGGTGCCGATCATCCTATTTTTCCCGTACGCTCGTGCGTTCGTATGAACTTGCGAGTGATTCTATAAGCAAATACGTTTCTATCCTAAAATGTACGTCCGTTCGTATGGCAGTTCGGGAATCTGACCTATGTCAGTTTCCATCCTGAATTTTCCGTTTCATTTCTCAGGTTGCAACATTGGTTTTGCCCTTTTTCCTTTTTTGTCTGGACGTAAATCCTTCTGATCTTGCGGCTGCGCACTACAAACTTACCTCATTAAAGTGCATTCTAAATATTTGGTCTTTTATTTTTCTTTATTTCATTCATTTTGTAGTAACCAACCATTAATGAATGCATTTGCATAAGTAAATCTTACTTTGTTTAATTTTTAGTTAACTTGCATTTTTTACTTGAGGATTTAATTTTAATATTTTGGCTTCAAATGGTACAACTTAAAATTTTGTGTGTGGTTACCCACACCCTCTACATACAGATTGCTCTCAAATATAAAAAAACACCCAGCAACTTCTGCATGTTATGAGTCTAGAAACAGCCAAGATGGCGGCTCAGGTATTCTCGGGCAGCCTGCAAACAGAAAGGGCCTTGTGACTGTGTTGCTCTGCATTCTTTGATTTCTGACCTTTCCGTGCCCCCAGCTCTGCTGTGTCTGTGCAAAATACAGCAGTAACCCACATCCTGCACTTTATCCCGCTCGCCTCTCCTCAGTAAGTGTGATGCATCTGACCAAAGATGTGCTTAAATAATTAAACAAAGCAAAGGTAAACAACTACACCAATAAATTCAATCTAAAAATATTATTCTAGTACATCAATTTAAAAATAAATAACAAAGGACATAAGTTTCTTTAATTAACGCAAATATATTGCAAAATAAAGGTTTACATGCAAAGGACTAATTAAGGTCCACATTAAAATGCTTTTATAAGGCATACATGAATCAGGTATGCATTGCTATTCAATTTATGGCCTCGGCCATGCTGATACATGCAGTTCATTGGAGCTCAAGACGCGCAGACTCCTCCACATAGCCAAAAAACCTGTTCAAGAACAGCAATCCGACTGCTAAAAGGTCTCGGCAGTGGCTTTCTTTTAAAACGTATTTAGAGGTTTGAAAACTGTTCTCTGAATCACACCTAAACACATTCGATTATCCTAAGTTTTACGTTTTGATCCTAAGTTTTAGGATTTGATCCTAAGTTTTACGTTTTGATCCTAAAATTTAGGAACGAACTTCCGATGATCCTAAGAGCATATACGCATTCGTACGTAGGCTCGTGTGAGTCGGAAATGGCCAAAAAAACAGGAAAAAATGACTAACACCCACCCAAACTTACGATTCTCGATCCGAAATCAATTAACTTTTGCTCTTTGAATCGAGGGGCATAAGTCCGAACCTGCTGGTAGAAAAGATGTCTAAGCTCAACATTCCTCAGAACATCTGTGCATGGACAGGGAGCTTTTTAACAGAGACGATCCCAAGTAGTTAGACTTGGTCCAGTACGATCCAGTGTCAGGCACACCAACACCGATGCCCCTCAAGGCTTCTCAAGGTTCTGTCCCCTCTCCTGTTCTCGATTTACACCAATGACTGCACCTCCTTGGACAACTCTGTGAAGATTGTGAAGTTTGCCGATGACACAACCATCATAGGTTTGATCAAGAATGGCAAAGAGGAAATCTACCGAAGATCAGTGGAGGAACTTGTCAGTTGGTGCACTATACACAACCTGGTCATAAACCCTTCCAAAACCCAAGAGATGGTAGTGGACTTCAGAAAGAACCCGGCACCCCTGTCACCCCTGACCATCAAGGGGGTGGAAATCAAGAGAGAAAGGGAGATGAAATACTTTGGTGTGACAATCTCCGACAACCTCTGCTGGGAAAGGAACACCACGGCTCTACTGAAGAAAG
This sequence comes from Gastrophryne carolinensis, assembly GCA_027917425.1. Taxonomy (NCBI): domain Eukaryota; kingdom Metazoa; phylum Chordata; class Amphibia; order Anura; family Microhylidae; genus Gastrophryne; species Gastrophryne carolinensis. Next base: position 467,413 of record JAQIHN010000997.1, on the reverse strand, counting down.
CACATCAGAGACTTTTCTTCCTGAGGCAACTTAAGAAGGCAGGCCTGTCGAAAAAGTTGCTTGTGCTCTTCTTCAATGCCGTCATTGGTTCTGTTCTGTGCTTTTCTTTCTCTGTCTGGTTCGAAGGAGCTACAAGCAGGGACAAGGGTAGACTCCAAAGAGCAATAAAGACGGCAGAAAGAATAATCGGAGCCCCCTTACCATCCCTACAGGAACTGCACAATCAGAGAATCAAGACGTGAGCTGGAAAGATACTCCGGGATCCGTCCCACCCTGGACACACCCTATTCCACTACTTACCATCCGGGCGGCGTCTTGCGGTCCCAGTCTGCAGGACTTCTAGGTCCAGGAAGGGTTTCTTTCCTTTGGCCGTCCGCATCCTTAACAATATCCAGGCATCATAGGCTCAGGATCAAGCTGGAATCGATGGGTCCTCATACTCTGACTTTATAAGAGATTATCTGCTTCCGTATCTCTGTCTTCCATGTTCCCCTTCCTTTGTAACTTTAACTGTAGTTATCTGTACTGTTTTCTTTTTTGCACTGTGTATATGCAGAAAAGAATTCCTTGTTCATCTCACGATGTACTTGGCGAACAATAAAATTGAATTGAATAAAATTGAATTGAATTGAAAAGGGAATTATCCACTTTCAGCTTATTAACTTCAGAGTCCAGGGCTTCTTGGGCCACTATCACATCTCCCAGCTTATTTTCTAATGTGCTCAAATTACAGGACACCCTGTCCATTAGACAGGTGCTCTTTTATCTGAGTAGTATTATCAGCCAGTGCTCTCTGTAACATGTCCTCAAATTTAGACAGGAGGATAGAGCTTACTTCAGCCTGCGCAGCCACACCATGCGTGTTGTACCTCTCCCTCTGCTCTTCAATGAAGGAGGCTTCACTATTGTCAATCTCCAACAGATCTTCATGCGACAGCTCCTCCGCCATCTTGATATCACCTCCCCCACTGCTGGCTGCCACGTCCGTCCTCTGTTCCCCTCCAGGCCGATAGCCACGCTCCCCCAGGCACCTCGCCGACCTCCGGTAAGTCGCGGTCCCGCCGCTTGGCTCGCAGTACGCTCCTGCGCTGCTATTTTCCCCGCTCAGTACCCGGCGGGCGCGGAGCTGATCTAGAACGCTGCCATCATCAGCTCCCGTGCATGCGCACTCCCGATATGTTTCTTAACATGGGAGTCCAATCAGCTGCAGAGAAAAAAAGTTGAGTATTCGTTTATTAAGAGGATGGACACTAACATGTCTACACGCTCCGTCAACTTTGTGTTGAGGAATATCCTGGTTCGAAGGGACACTAAACTAACCCAACCAAGCTGTGATGAAAACCCTATTTTTGTTCTCAGAGAAAGAAAGCACTGGAGACTTCCAGGATTTGGGGATCAATTATTTGGCAGCAGTAAACATGTGACACAATAATTTATGTTCCAATTCTTTGTCTCAATTTCACAAATTCACAAAGATCTTTAGTAAATGATCTACCCATTACTGTGTAAATGGGGTCTGATACACCCTTTTCCAGAAGCATTTAGCCTGTCTGCACTCCCACCAAATGTGGTGGAAGAACCCAGAGGAAGTACAACCTCTAAAAAATGATGAAGGGAAATTAGGGGCCACTTTCGCGATTTTTTTCTAGTACCAGGTACCATCTAGTACGTAGTTTTACATTTGTTTCCACCATTGTAATAGATAAAGAACTTTTCAGTGAGCCTTCCCAAATCTGAACCAAATTGTTTTCCTCAAATGTTCTACCAAGTTCCAATTCCATATCCCTCCTTTTTCTTCTCATCTCAATTCCCCCTTCTCATTCTTTTTACTACACTTTCACCTTGTTATATTTTCCCCATCCCTTCTCTTTCTTATTCCAAATTTCCTCCTTTTCCGCTTTGTGTCTGTCGTTCTCTCTTTTAGAATTTACCCCTTTTACTCATTATTTTAAATGTTCCATGCATCTCTCCTTTTCCGTGTTCAATCTGTCTCTCTGTTCTGCATACCCTCTGTCTTTCTTTTGTTCTTTATCTGAAGTATATCTCTTTGTGCTTTCATTCCATTAGTTCTCCCTCTTTTTATAGTGTGTGTGTGTGCCTGTGTGTATGTGCGTTGGGGGGTACCATTCAGAACATTTTCACAGGGCAACATTTAACCTATGGCTGGCTCTGCTCAAGAGATTCACATTCTGGATACTTTTTGTTTTGGCAGTTCCCACACCTTGGAACACAAGCGATTTTACACTCTGCTGTGACCTTCAGCCAGACTGACAGCCAGGACTTGTTTTGCAAGAAATACAGGGATGCCAAATTGGCTTGGTGTCTGGAAGTGGTATTAATCCACTCACTCTGTATCTCGCAAGCCAATGGACAAACACCGAAGCAGGTGCCAGAAAATTGTGATTAAGATGCAAATATATAAGATTAGTATTTTTATACAAATGGGTTTGTGAAGGCATTAGAAAATGCAAAAAAGGATAATTACACACTACACCCTACGCTTAAGGCTGACAACAACCATTGTACTATGACTTAGAGTCCAACCCCAGCCAAAACATTGTCTGTTTTAAAACAACAAGGAAAACACACAGCCACCTGGGTCCTGAATCATTCATTGAGCAACCTGGTGCTGTGGTTTCTCCATGCAAGCTGCAGTTATCTAAGTTTTTGTACATCATCAAATGTCATTGCATTGTAAATCAGTCGTTTACCGATCCATCAGAGCATAGCAGTGCAGGGGACTTAAGAGGGTTTTGTTCTACTTTAAATGCATAGCTGCAATATGTTAGCTTTGATTCCGGCACACTTTCACTATGGCATCAATGCCACAACAAGCTTCTGCAATGCCACAACATTTATTTTTGTTCAGAATTGTATTCATTTTTCTTTCCCCAAGATCTTGCATTTATGATGGGAGAGTTGGACCTCTGCACTAGGGCCAGCTCCAGTACATCTCAAACATTCTCAATAGGATTCAGGTCTGGGCAATTTGAACCTGATGAATCCTGGAATTGTCATCTTGGGTTATGCCCAACTTGCTATCAGGGAGAAAAAAATCTATTGATGGAATAACCTGGCTATTCAGTATATTCAGGTAGTCAGCTGACCTCATTCTTTGGGCCCATAACAATCCTGACCAACTGCAGCAACCCCAGAACATAGCACTCCCCCCACAGGCTTGTACAGCAGATGCTAGCCAAGATAGGGGCATCAGTCAACACTCCTTTTATTATGATTATCCCATCATCCTTGAACAGGGTAAATCTAGACTCATCAGAACACATGACCTTCTTCTACTGCTCCAGAGTCTGGCAGGCTGATTCATTACTAGCGCCAGGTACCGTTAGATGAGCGTCTGTAGCGAGGCATTGAGAGCGACCGCAAGTAGTCATTGTGCTCGGCTATGGTTTGCTGTTTCAGAGCGTCTCAGTCGATGGTCGGCATTGATGAATATATTGTGTTAGTCGCTCTAACACTAGTACAGCGCTGTACGAGAGCAAACTGTAGCGCCAGCTCAGTGCAACTGACTCACACCATATTCATAAAAAAAAAAAAAATAGCCTCACACAGCGCCGGCGCTCAAAATCGGGTAGTTGTAGCCCAGATCGCTAGAGTCTGTGAGATTGAAGTCTGTTTTTGAACATGTATCCACTAGTAACAAAGCGAAAACACATGGAATTACATTGTTATTACATTGTAACATGAACACTTTAATACCAGACATGTAAGGACAATTCTGCATAAAAATATTATAAATCAAAAAAATGTAAATAGGTCAGGAGAGGTGACACAATTATTTGATAATTTAAAAAAAAATTAAAATAAAATCCTGTTTAAAGAGAATAAAAGGAACGTCCATTGAAATGTATGGGAGAGCGACAGGTAGCGACAGGTAATACAAGACGCTCTGGAAGCCACAGCGCCGGTGGTATACGGTGAGCCGTCTGTGATGATGAATCGGTCGCTACGTGCCGCTGTTAGAGTCACTCACCAAATTCGCTTTGATAAATTTGGTATTGCGTTTACTACCTGTGGTTACCTGTCGCTGCCAGTCGTTACCTGGCGCTATGGCTTGATGAATAAAGCCTTAATTGTTATGCTCCATAGCAAACCTTTTTGTCAGTTAGCCTCAATGACAAGTGGTTTAGCCCCATTCTCTTAAGCTCCCTTAGGCATTATGCCTAACAAAACATACATATCCTTAATTTCTACTGTTATTTAAATGATTATCCTCACAATTATTCAATATTTTTTCCAAACACATTCTTTCCTCGAAGATGGTGTTTCGCCCCTCTTCTTCCTCTTTTTAAAAACACTGTCCAGACAACAACATAAAATGCTACTGTGTATGAGACTTTACCGTCGGATTTCCCTTTCATTTTCTAGCTTTGAACATCCATTTTATTTGCCCTGGATTACCTCTCTTTCTCTCTCCCCCCCTTGCTTTTGTCAACGAGTGGTGTCCATCATCCTGGGCGATGGACTGCCTCCTCGCTTTCTCTCTGAGTTGCTAAGTGTATTAAAATAGCCCTGATTACGTGCATTATAAAAAGGCCAGCACACAAGGCATAGGGGCTAGGAGTCCCCATGGGTCAGTCAGAGGCCTAAACAGTGATCCTCTGGCCATGCCAGGACATGGCCCCCTTTGTGCTCCCCAGGGGGGAATACCAAGCTGCACTGATGGGCACCAGGCTCTTCTGCACCCCACTGGTCTTTGGGTATATTTCTCCCCTAACTAATTTAGGGGTCCCCTGGATCATTACTACTTCCAGGTAGTGCAAATGAAAAAAAAAACATGCCATACAAAGCATTTTATTGTTCTAAATTTACAATATACTTACCTCCACCATCTTCATCCAGTGCATCCACTCCTCTGACTTTTCCGCGGTAATCTGTCTCTAAATTTTTGCATCTATTTATTCATGGCCATTTTAATCTAATTATGTCTTCGGTAGTATATTTAAAAGACTTTGTACTTTTTGATTGGATGGCCCTTATTAGTTGAGTTGAAAATTCATGATTGTCTTCTTTAGGGTTTGCATAGGTGATTATACATTTGTTTTCATTAAATGGCACTTGGGGGCATTTCTTAATTATTAGTTGAGTTGAATATTTGTGATTATCTTCTTCAGCTTTTGCGTAGGTGATTATACATTTGTTATTCATAAGACCCTTTTGCTGCTCATGGGTGTACTTTATATATTTAACTGATCTTAAATGTGTGTAGTTTAATACCTTTCTATGTGTTATTTTGATTAACAGTGGGTCATAAAAGAGGTTTTGGGGTTCATTGAGTATTCATTTTTTCCCCCACCTGGAACTGGACATATAATTAGCTGTGAACATCAATCCAATTTCTTGCTTCACAAAAGAAAAATGACATTTTGTAAAAAGATTTTTTAACTGTGAAACAAAAAAAAGGTTAAAGTTGGGGTGCATATCTTTAACAAATAATAGAAAATCACGGAGGACACCCCTTACACCTGGCTCTACATTAGTAGGGTTTTTTTCTGATGGAGAATAGGAAAGTACAGTTAGTCTTAGTCACAAAGCACCATATTGTGTATTGTCCATTCTTCTCTGTTAATACGATAACATAGGTTGTTAGAATGGCAGCAGAGCAAAGCAAATTCCTCCCCAGCTGACCTGTATCTGTGCCAAAGTGAAGGATGGGAATTTCCCTTCTCTTCCCCATGCAATGAAAAAAAAGGGTTAATCCACCCTGTAAAGCCATTGAGAGTGCTTTGGGATTTAGAGGGAGAGGCGAGGAGGCGTCCAGTATTGAGAAACTATTAGGTAAACATCACAGGGACGTGGATTCTGTCTACTCAGCTCTCCTGCACTTGTATAAAAAGACAGCCATTGCTCCAGTCAGCTCTTCACAAACTGACCCTGACAGTTTGTGAGGGACAGTCTACAGTGATGATGGGGTCCACCTTCCAACTCGCCCTGTGTCTGGGCATGCTGGGTAAGTACAGGAGCAGCACTGTTTATTGAAAGATGACAGTAGAATTAGGGCACCTTAAAATAGCATGTTTGTTTTCAACCAGTTTTCTACAAGAGATAAATAACAACACAATAATGTAACTTAACCAAATGTATTCTAATTTTATTATCTATATCAACTGTAGTGGCAATCATTTTGGTTAAGTATGGAACCATAATAAAATTCAAACATCTTAACTGTAATAATAATTAATATTTGACAGATCTAGCCAAACCTGTGCAAGAAAATGGGAATTACATTAAAATCAGCAGCCTGCAAAACCAGTACATTTGGAATAATAATACACAGTTACATAGTTAATACGGTTGAAAAAAGATGTGTCCATCAAGTTCAACCCAGGCTGTTGGGGTAGGGGAAGTTATTTTTTATTTTATAGGGGAAGCTATTTATTTTATTTTTTGTTTTATTTTACTGATAACCACTAATAGTAACTGTTAATGTTATGTTCTTCTAAATTAGCATCTAATCCTTTTTTGAAGCTGTCAGTGGTTGATGCTGTGACAAGCTTCTGTGGGAGGCTATTCCATAGATTTATAGTTCTTATGGTAAAAACCGATTGTCGCCTCCGGAGATTAAATTTCTTTTTTTTTCAATCGAAGGCAGTACCCCCTTGTCTTTAGAGAGGATTTTACATGAAATAGTGTCCCCCATATTTTTTGTATGGGCCATTTATATATTTATACAAGTTAATCGTGTCCCCCCTCAATCGCCTCCTCTCAAGACTAAACAGATTTAATTCTTGTAATCTTTCCTCATAGCTAAGATCTTTCATTCCCTTTATTAGTTTGGTGGCTCTCCTCTGCACCCTTTCCAGAGTCAGAGCGTCCTTTCTATGAATGGGTGCCCAGAACTGGATATTATATATATATATATTCTGGGAAAGTGCGTAAATTTGCCTACAAAGCTATTACCTCTAAATCTTCTTTCCTTAGTTAATAAGAACCTACTTTGGCCATGCATAGTACAATTGATTAAACATAACCCTGGCAGTTTAAACAAAGGGATGAGTTAAAAATGAACATATTGGTTTGATCAAATTGCTTTGGTTTCTTTCTACCCAAGATGTACTGTGTATATTGATTGCTCTCTTTACATTCAGTCCAGTGGCAGCCACGGAATCATTTATTTATCACCATATATCATTTTTCTAGTGGCAAACTTACAAAATACAGGAATTAACATATGCATAAACAACTGTGTATCATAATAGTTTTACAACTAGCTCCTCTTAAAGACCATTAAAGGACAAGTATCATTTTCTGCTCTGACAACAGACGGAATATATTTTCATCATAGACATTTCTCTGCCTCTCAGAAAGTTTGTTATATTCTCCCCTGCAAGAGAAACAGCTTTCTGATTACTTTGTAACAATTTTTTATCAGCGTATCATAATGTAATGGCCAGTCATCTGTGTTTACTCTGCAGAAAGAGAATGTAACATATTTTCAGCTAGGAGGCAGAGAACTGTCTGTGATTAAAGTGGACCAACACCCAGGATTTTGACTATCCTGGGTTTTGGTCCACTTCGGCGGGGCACCCCGATTGGGGGTGCCCCGCTGTGTGAAACACCCCAGAAACCACGATAAACTCACCTCTCCTCACTTCCACGTGACCGCCGCTGCCAATCCCCGTCGACGGACAAGCGGGAGGCAGCGATGGACAAGAGAGCACGCCCGCCGCCGCCTCCTGCGCTTCACTCTTACAGGGCGTGCGCCCGCGCGTCCCATTCCTGCTAGAGGGACGCGCGGGAGGCGGTGGCGGGCGCAGCTGGATCGTGGATAAGGTAGGGATTTAGGGGTTTCTGGGGGGGTTTCACACAGCAGTCAGGGGTCTGATCGGTCCGGGAATCTTATAGATTCCCGGGCCGATCATGGGAGGGTGTTGGTCCACTTTAGACTATATTCAGCACATCAAAAAACTGGCATATGATCCTTTAAGATTTTTTGACTATTTACACTGTCAGATCCCATGCGCCATTTGTTATTAATGATTTTTATGGCCAGAAGATGTATGTTGCTGTTCTTACTGCATCTAACTTTTCTCGTGGGTGGTAGTCCATATCGTTGTCCAAAAGTGGGATGATGAGAAACCTGTGACGCAGACAGATGTGAAGTTACCAATGAGTCTCTGCTTAAATGAAGATACATCTAAATTCTGTACTTTCTAAAGTTTCTGGTTTTGCATGCCTGATTATGGGTTCTAAATTATTTTAAGAGCCTTTGCAACTCACAAGTCCTAAAAACATACTTGCAATGGGGCAGTTCTACAGAGGAGGTACCGATTGTTTTTCAGTTAAGACAAATTCTGGAAAAAACAGCAGTCTATAGGGAATCCAAACAAGCTTGGAGAGGATTTCCCATAGGTTGGTGCTTTTTTCACATTTGTACTGTACCAACTTTAGAAAAAAATCCTCCCCATCGCAGGTGTATTTTAATTCTTCAGATTTTTCTGTGTGTTTAGTGGGAAGTCGCTCAAAACACAGCCCCTCTAAAAAATGCAGAGGCTCTCAAAATGATAAGCTTGTGAGCAGGGTCCTTAATCCTTTTGTTTCAGTGGCTTACCTGTTTTGTTACTATGTAATTTATTACTATTTGTATATGAACTCTCTGTAAAGTTCTACGGAATATGATAGTGCTATAGAAATCAGAATTTTTATTATTATTATTAAAATCATTCACAGTATATAACACAGCCCTCTATATGCAAAGGGATGAACCTCCACCATTAATTTCTTTGGGTGTACACAAAAATGGGATGCCGGAGGAGGGAAAAGCTTAGTATCTTTTTTTTGGATTAACAATCCCTCTAAAATGGATGGAATTATAAAATTATACTAATTGTATCATTTTCAGTGACTACTGAGGCCTGCAATGGATAGAATGGCTTTGGCCAGTCACTGTCACTGATGTGGAGCGGGGGGAATACAATGGCTGCTGTTGCTGCTGCTGCAGAATTACAGGACTCCATGCCGGGGACTTGACCTGAGATTAGCACAATCATCACTCAGCCCAATGTAGTTTATACATCCAACACATTGCAGGTCCTGCAAATTATTTGGTAAATCAGGGTGCACCTGTGTTGTGCCTTGCATTGTGAGTTGCATCCTGCATCTAGGTGAGCAACAGGGCCCTATGTGGGTCTGCAGATAAGAAATGCCAAATTATTCTGCATAGCCCATAGTGTGCTGCTATTTCCAAACTTAAAAAAAAAATGATGTTCCTCAACTTTAAAAATGCTGCATCACAGTTACAGGTGATATTTTGGGAAAAAAATGGATCAAAAACATTTTATTGCACTTACTAAAATGAGTCTCACTAAGATGCAAGTTGGAATTCACAATGCAAAACACACCACTGTTGCACCCTGCTTTACCAAATAATTAAGTATGACCCTCATTCATGGAGTTGGGGTAAGGGGCCAGGGCCATAGATACTTTCATTGTCCGATCAAATGAGAAATTTGTGTCATGTCGCACATGACCCACATACAGTTACGGGGAGGCCGATTCATTAATAGCGGCAGGTAGCGACAGTTGAGCGACTGTAGCAGTATTTTCACAGCGCCCGCTAGTAGTCGCTGTGCTTGGCCGTTGTTCGGTTGTTGATAGCGACTCAGTCGGTGTGCAGTAATGTTGAATACGGGGTTAGGAGTCGCTATTTGACAGGTTCCACGATGTATGGGTGCGCATGATAGCGACTGGTCAGAGCGACCGGCTCCCACCATATTCATGAAAAAATCACGCTCCAAAAATTCAAGCGCTGTGAAATTTTTGGAAACAAAAAAAAATTTTTTTAAAGAATTTAGTAATATGAATACAATAATATCAGACCTGTAATATCAATTCTGCACAATTTTTTTTTTTTTTACCTTAAAAAAATTTTCTAACATGGCAGAAGTGGTCACAGAATTTTTCACATTGAAAAAAAAAAAAAACATTAATAACAATTAATTATGAATATTTAAAGATTGTTCCATTGAAATGCATTGGAGAGCGCCAGGTAGCGAGAGGTCATACCTGTCGCTGTTCAAGGTCGGACGCTGGCGCTGTGGGCTGAGGCTGGAATAATGATGAATGAGTGGCTATCTGGCGCTATCTCAGTCGCTAAGCAGGATTGGCTTGATAAATGCGATTGTGGTGGGGAGCCGGCGTACTCGTGGCGGTGCCCGTCATTACCGGTGGCTCACCAGTCGCTACCTGTCGCTATTCCTTCATAAATAAGGGCCATAGTCTTAGTCAGGGGTGTCAAACTAATTTTGTACTAACGGCCACATCAGCATTATGGTTGCCTTCAAGGAGCCAGTAAGTACGAAATGCAAAACCAAATGCAATTACGATCATTCAAATGTGTTCAGATGTATGGTCAAAATGTAATTCAATCGAGTTTTTTACTCAGATCAGCCAAAAATATTTTTGCCCAGGACAGATGCAGATGCTGAATTATTTTGCCTAGGACAGATGTAGAATAATTTTGCTCTGTTTAGATGCAGAAATGACATTATTTTGCTCGGGACAGATGCATAATTATTTTGCCCAGGACAGATGCGGATATTGCTCAGGACAAATCCAGAATGATTTTGCCCATGACAGATACAGAATGATTTTACCCAGGAAAGATGCAGATTTATTTCGGCCAAGACAGATGCAGACGCAGATCTATTTAGCCAAGGACAGCCCCACAATCACCCCCACCCCTACTTGGCAATATCTAGCAACAACCCTTGAAGTACCTGTGCTGTGCTGTGGCAGTAGGTTGGGTGGGTTAGGTGGAAGATGTTTGCACGGAGCAAGAGAACAGTTTAAGATACTTTTTTCTTCCTCCCTAGAGTGTTTCAAAGATGTGCACAGCTGCTTTTATAGGCCCCACGTCCAGGGGCAGGATTAGTGGTGGTACTGTGACACATCACTTGGCAACTCCACTCGCAGGTGTGATCACATGCTGCCAGAATCAGAAGCCTTAGGGGTTTATTCATCAAGGGATAGTGGCAGGTAGTGCCTCATAGTGACAGGTAGCGACTGGTGAACGGCGGGCGCTGTACGAAATACCACATTTATCAAAGCGATTCCGGTGAGTGACTCTAACAGCGCCATGTAGTGTTTGATTCATCATCACAGATGGCTCAGCGTATACCGCCGGCACTCTGGCTTCCAGAGCGCCTGGTATTACCTGTCGCTCTCCCATACATTTCAATGGATGTTACTTTTCTTCTCTTTAAACAGGGGTTTCTTTTATGTATTTATTTTTTTTAATGAAATAATTATGTGACCTCTCCTGGCCTATTAAATGTTATTTTTGTAAACTTTTTGGATTTTTTATATTTTTATGCAGAATTGTCATTATGGGTCTGGTATTAAAATGTTAATATCACAATGTAATAGCAATGTGATTCCATATGTTTTCGCTTCGTTACTAGTGGATATGTGTTCAAAAACAGACTTTCATCACACAGCTTCTGGCGCTCTGGGCTACAGCTACCCAATTTTGAGCACCGGCGCTGTGTGAGGCTGTTTTTTTGATGATTATGGTTTGAGTCGCTCACACTGACCAGTCGCTACTGTTCTCTCACATATAGTGCTGTACTGGTGTTATAGCGACTCACACGTCAAATTCATCAATGCCGGCAAAGTTAGTACAGCGAGTGAGGCACTCTGTAATAGCGAATCGCGGCCGATCAGAGCGACCACTAGCAGTCGCTCTTAGCGCTGCTGTACAGACGCTCATCTGCCGATAACTGGCGCTAGTAATGAATCAGCCTGACAGATTAACCAATGAAACACAATTGCTGAGTCCAGCTCACACTTTTGTGTGTTAAAGTTAAAGTGGACCAAAACCCAGGATTTTGACTATCCTGGGTTTTGGTCCTCTCCCCGGGACAGTGTGAAACCCCCCAGGACGCCGAGACCAGCGCACCTCTTCCCGATCCCACAGCTCGTCCAAGAGCAGCGGCTCTGACGGGCGCATCCTGCGCTTCCATCTAACAGGGTGCGTGCCCGTGCCGGCCATTTACAAATGCCTGAGGTGGGCACATGCCCTGCTAGAGGGTGAGCAGGATGCGGCCGCTGCTCTTGGACCTGTCGTGGGACCGGGAAAAGAGATAAGTGAATGGGGCAACCTGGGGTTTCACACAGCGGGACATCACGATTTTGGATGCCACGGAGGGGGGGGGGGGAAATCGATCGGCCCAGGAATCTATAAGATAGAGCTGGGGTTTGCTCCACTCTAAATATCTACTCAAGATGCAGGTTGCAATTCACAACCGAATGCACCCAGAGTTAACCTATTCACCAAATAATTAGCATGAACCCTTAACTGTCAAAATAAAATTGCCCTCTCCCCCAGATAACTTCAGTTACCATAATAAAATAAAACAGGTTCATGAAGGAGCATTCTTCTCAGCTGTAAGCCTCATACTGCTGTTTTGAGTCTTAGAGGCTGATTTAAGACTAGCGCCACCTATTACCATTTGAGCGTCTATGTAGCGCGGATTAGAGCGTCCGCTAGTGGACGCTGCAAGCATGTGTCTGTCCCTCTAACCTAGCGTAGCGGCTGGACAAGTGACGCTGTAGTATCCTGTCCAGCATTGATTAATGTGATGTCCAGAGGGCGCTGTAGAAGCTCCCTCCCTGAATCACTGCATATGTGGTGCCCCGAGGAAAAGCCGCCCAGAGCAACGCCACATATAACAACAGGACAACACTACAGCGAACGATAGGTAGCACCAGTTAAGTGCGTGTGGCACATGGCCATTGTGGCCGACACTATTTCTCAGGCTGGGAATAACCCCCAAGGATGCCCATTATCATCACCATAACCTCCCTCCCCTGCCGGGAATCTAGCACTGCGGTTGACTGCCCAGCGATCAGGTAGCCAGTGACATTCTGGCTGCTGAATCTCCTGTCTACATGAGCGCTGGGTAGCCAATCATGGAGCTGGATTCCTGGCGGAGGAACACGGATAAGGTAAAGATTACTGGCATCTTGGGGGGTTATGTGCGGGGGAGCTCCAGCATTCTGATTACCCCCCCAGTCTGTCATATTGCGGTGGCGCCAGCAGCCTACAACACCCTCTCTCCACACAGCGTGTTGGCCCGCTTTAAGTATGGGCTGGAGACAAGTTCCAGAGTTGAAGAATATCATGAAGTTTCATAATTTGATGGCTATTAGTTCCTAGTAAAATAGGGGTCACAGCTCTGCTTAACTGACCTACTAAAGTGACTTGTCATCTTGACTTATGACATTGCTATGAATGTGTCTTCATACAGCCCTGTGCATAGCGAGCCCCGTAACCAACATCCGCTGGTGTGTGAAATCTGAGCCTGAACTGAAGAAATGCAAAGCTTTGGCGAAAACCTGTGGCAGTGCCAGTATGTCCCTCAATTGTGTTGTCAAAGTCAGTACTGATGACTGCATCAAGGCCATCTCAGTAAGTAACTATTTAGATTTGTTAAAACCAATGCAAATTACACATAGAGGACCTAGGGTATGCATACACACCAAAATTTGAACATATTGTTCACCCTCTAGGGCCAACTACATTTCCTAACAAATGTAAGCCTCCAGTCCTGCTTTTTTAAAGATTTTGTATATGGAGCGCCAGGACCCTGTCTGTTTTTTTTATTTATTATTTTTCAGTTACTTGTCTTGTGCAACCATTTTGCTTAGCTTTGGATTGAGTGATGAAAGCCTTTCTCAACATGGAAATTGAAGGCAGACCTCTAGAGCAGGGTTTCCCAACCTATTTTCATGGAGTACCATCTCCCATTTTGCAATGATTTCAAGTACCACACTTACTACCAATACAGACCTACCTGGGAGGGTGGAGGTCCTATACTGGCCCAACAATGAAAACTCTTCTGACAGTAATGCAGTTATCTCAAGATCTTCTCTGCTGCACTCTACCTGGCACATCCTATTAGAAGATAGCCTGTCTGCACTGGTTGGGAACCCCTGCTCTAGACAAAAATGACTGAAAGCCAACTTTAACATCCAACCCCCCCGGCAACCCGATTTGGGAGGAAATGTGGGGAAAGGGTTGTCTAGGGTCATCTGGGCCCCCCTCATAGGGAGATTAGAATGTTGCCCTCTATGTACGGCCATGTACAAGAACCACATATATATTGTTATCATCTTAATGATTAATGTACCATGAAATTTCCTCTGATGACCAGGAAATGTAGTCAGTGACAAAAAATAACTAAAATATCTCTAACCTTCCACATTATCTAAAAATAAGCAAACATTTTTAATGGTGACCTAGAATAAGGAACTTGGTTGCTAACATTGCTAACCTCCTTCTTGATTTAGTAGCTGTCCTGGCTATATTAGTGATTATCCACCCTCGCTGAACACACACACTTGCTGGGATTGACCAGTAGCTTATTGGGTTATGCTAATTATTTGGTAAAGCAAGGTGCACTTCTGCTGTGCCTTGTGGTGTAAATTGCTACCTGCATATCACTGAGCTTTTTGGTTTTAAGACACAAGAAAAAATTATCAATTTGTCCCCAAAAATCACAAGTACCTGTGATAAGGCATTTTTACAGATGAGATACATCATACACATTTTTCCAATGGGGTATGTACATTTTTATAGGGATTTAAAAATAACTGGGACCTATGGGGTATGAAAAAATGCCAAATAATCCTGCATAGCCCATAGGGTGCTGTTATTTGCAAACTTGAAAGCAAATATTCTTACACCATTGAAAAAATGATGGACTTAATCTGTAATAATGTAATAAATGTAATAATAATCTCAGGTATTGGGGATATGTTGAGGAATAAAATGGAACAAAAAAGATAACCATTTCTTGCGTGTTAAAATAAAATAACTCACCAAGATGCAGGTTGCAATTCACACAGTGAAGCTCCCCGGTGGTCCACTTTGCTTCACCAAATATTTAGCATGGCCCCCTTTGTCTCTTATCCAGGAGGCAATGTAGAATTTCTATCTGCTGTTCAGTAATTTTTACATGGTAGGATGATAGGGCTACCCCTGTTGATTATATGTGTGTAACCCTCACGGACCTGGTACTTGGTGAGGACGGCAGGGAGCAGGTTCTTCTGGGCCCAGGGTGCTCCAAATGTGTCCGTGTGGGGATGTCTGTACTCACTGTGCAGCTCACAAAGATGATAGACAATCCTATAGATAAAAGCAGAGTTCCTCTTCATTGACTCCAACGATTGACAACAAGACACGATACAGGTTCAGGTACAGGTTCATACATCCTTCCAGTTATGTTCGCTCCTGTCGCATCCACAGCCAAAGATTAGCCCGCTGGTCTTACTCCCAGATAAGGATTCCCAGGATCTCCTTCACTGAGTTCCAATTGGTGGCCACTGCTGTCGGGCTGAATCTCTATCTCACACACCCTGACAGGGACTGGTCTCACGTCTGCTCCTTAATAATTCACGTGGTATAGATCTGTGGCGCAGAACACTAGTTACAGGTCCCTCTTATAACCTCTAGCTTCCGTCTAGAACATTCCTTCACATGTTCATCAACATGTGATAGGCTGTTCCCTCACAGACCTTCCAACCTTCACTATCCTCCTGGTTGAGACTATGGGCCTGATTTTTCAAGCACTTCTGACAGACAGTGCCACATTGGTGCAAATTAGATTAGTAAAAAATATAATAAAATGTTTTTTATCACACTTGCACTACAAGAAGCACATTTACTAATACATTAGTAGAGCAGCCACATGCTGAAAAATGCATAAATCATATTTTGCACTACTCTAATTTGCACTGAAATGGCATTGTCTCACAGAAGTGCTTGATAAATCAGGCTCTATGTCTCTACCAATCATCTACCTTAACTTCTAGAACAGTTTCCTTTCAAGTCTATGGCCCAATGATTCTCTATGGCCGGGTGCCATCTTGAGTCTAAATAAGGGTACTACAACCACTACACACTCTCATGGCTAGAAACCATAAAAGAGTTTAATGTCTTATTTAGCGTATGTACACATTTTTTTTTATAAATTAACTGCCATGTTCCTATTTAGACCCCCTACATGTGCCAAAAAGGTGATATTCTGATTCTAGGAGCATAATGCATAAACATTTGGAGAGCCCCCCCCCCCCATTCTTGTTGTTAATTTTTGACAATATAATAAGGTGATTCTAAGAGGGTGATTCATTGTGGAGATGCACCTAGGTCTCCGATTCTGATGAACACCTCATTGGGGGTCATGCTAAATATTTGGTGAAGCCAGTGTGACTTGCAGTGTGCATTGCGGTGTGGATTGCAACCTGCATCTTGGTGACACAAAAAAGTGCAAAAAATGTTTTTTCTACCTTTTTCCCAAAATGACCTGTACCTTTGATGGGGCATTTTTACAGGGTTAGGTACATCATTTTTCCACAGAACCCTATGGGCTATGCAGAATAAAATGGCGAAGTCTTTAGCATAGCCCACAGGGTGCTGTTATTTCCAGATTTTAAAAATATATCCTTACATCACTGGCAAAATAATGTACCTAAACTGTAAACATTTGCCATCACACATACAGAAGATTTTTTGGGGGAAATGTAGGACAAACATTTATTTTTGCCCTTTTTTGTGTGTTATCGCAAAATAGCTCACTGGCATGCAGGTTGCAATCCACACCGCAATGCACACAGCAAGTCACATTGGCCTCACCAAATATTTAGCATAACCCCCAATGATAATTTTACACAATATACAGGAAGAATCTCTCCATCCTAGTCATTGATAATCTTTTTTTGCACTTTGTGTGTTAAACAGGGTATGCTCTCCAAATTTCAATAAACAACAACAAATTCTAACGACTATGCTCCTGGGCTCTGTTCAGCTTGTCATTATTATTAATAATAATAATAATTAATTATTGCTTCCTAGGAAGGTACAGCGGATGCCTGTACTTTGGACAGTTCAGAAGTGTACAAAGCTTCCCTGCACCCTTATAACTTGAAACCGGTTGCTGCTGAAAACTATGGCGCTAAAGGTAACTGAATCCTTACATCGGTGTACTAGGCTTAACGTTTTTCTTTAATAAATGAGCTGAATTATGTTAAAGCAGCTATACTGAAAAATATATAAACATGCTAGATAGTGAGAAGAGGAGTTACTTATACACCCCAAGTGAAAGAAATTCCCACTAAGCATGGATGAATACAGGGGTGACAGCTTGTGTGGAGCAGCAGCATTAACCATTCACTGTGTGAAAAATGTAGCCAACGCCTTGAATGATGGGTAGAACCATCTACACACATCAAAAGACTTGTAATAGCATTAAGCTGTTATTCCAGCACAGGATAAGGTCAGGAGACAAGTCATTGAGTTGAGCAAAACTCACCTTGCCACAATCAAACAACACATGCACAGGCCACAGCTACATCTCCTTATCTCCTCTACACATTTAGCTGGGTGCATACCCGCATCAGACATTTGTAAATGGCCCCAGCTAGAGGGGAGAGGAGATTGGGTTGACTGCAGGCTCAGCTCCATTCAGATCGCTAAGAGGTCAGGACAGTTAACAGAGCTGAATGGAATCCGAGCATCCTGATTGTCCGGCGCCCTGCACCTGCAACGTAGGAGCACCGGAAAACAGAGTTTTTTCATTAATCAACGCAAGCTAAAGAACAACCCAACCAGGGAGTCCAAACCAAACCGGGGCACTCAACCAGATAAAACATTAATTGAAATATTTATTGTATAGGCTAAGCCATCAAAGAGTATAAAAAACTCAAATGACACAATGACAAAACACTTTAAAACATAACACTAAAACACCCAGGGCAAATAAGACTGCAATACATATATAAGATTAATCAATAATAAATAAGTCACAATGCTATCAGTATTATTAAGTCAAATGGGTACAAAATATATGCGGCTTCTCAACCTATTATAAATGCATCATACCCCATAATAGTTCCTAAATACAAAACACAAGAGTAAAAAATGTGACTAATTAATCCTTAGTAACCCCTAATAACAATGCACACTGTATATATAAAGTGACCGTGCTAAATAAATAACTAATGCCTAATATAAAGTGCTATAAAAAACTAAAATAATCATTATAGCCTAACTACAATACATACTAGATACTATTTGTGCAATTAGTGCAAACTCTGAAGTGCTAGTAAAATAAATAATGTTTAAAATGTCAGCAGTTGATAATGGTTGGGTTGTTCTTTAGCTTGCGCTGTATAAATGTGGGGAGCCCAGGGTGCACCTTCTGGATGTAATACAGTTTTGTAATTGCTAGTGGTGCCCTCACCTGCTTCTTTCTTGTTTTTTTCATTAATCCATGAGATTTCACCCAAATTGGTATGTCCTGCCAGAGAAAAAACACATTCGGAAAAGTAAAAATACTAGGTTTTATTTCTCTTTAAAAGAAAGAAGCTAGGCTGGATTTTTTTTGACACAGGGTGTTGCTATTTAGCATATTTGACATCACTGAAGTGGTCTTGAGCAAGGCACCTAACCCCCCCAACTGCTCCCCGGGTGCTGTAATTAGGGCAGCCCGCCGTCCCAGCATGTGTACACTGCAACATAAAAATGTATTGCACAGCCCAAACAAATAATCTGGTGGGGGACAATTACTTGCAAACCACCAAATGAGTACGCACACAAAGTGGTACCAATACCCCACACCACAAGTGCTGCAAAACTGAACAATGAAAAGTATTGTAGTATATTAGTGTAAATAATACTGTTAAAAAAAACAAATAATTAATTAATTGAACCAAAGCCTGCAAAAAGTGCAATAGTGCTAATGTGTCCACCCTGCCAACGTGCTACAATACCATACAGTATAATGTGATAAATACCACTGAAAACAATTCTAAAATGTAAATAATTGCCCGAATTTTTAAAACTAAAATTAGTAATAATAGTGATCATGCCCATAAAAGAAAAAAATGACCAGCATAGATATAAAATACAAAACAATTAGTTAATAAACAGGCGCGCTCCGTGGTATTACCACCACTGACAAGGAGATGCTTATTTCCGCGTCTCATTAAATCTAAAAACTGCCCACCAAAAAACAACAAAGCCCACTCCAACCGGAAATTCCGCATACACCAACATGCGGTATGTGGCCGTTGAATGCAAACAGGAAGGTGCTGTGTCTGTGGCAACGCAATGCAAGCACCCCCCCACCCGACTGGCCTGCCCCCCACATGACGCGGCTGCTGACATGCGGGAAGGCGGCCCCAGCCACAGTCGGAGAGACGCTTACATGCAGAACCACAAGACACAGAGCCTCAAACTATATAAAGACTATATCCAACAACATCTGTTACGAAAATCTACACAGCCCTACTGGAATAATAATAACAACAATTCCACTTATCTATGTTTAAGTTTATGTAAATTCGAGGTAATATCTAAACATTATATATGTCAATTCCGGATGAATTTAACTAATCCTAACACTCTCTATACTTTCAAAATGGTACGCCACATTAATTGCTGTATAAAAAGAAGATCATTATTCCATATGTTTGAACTTTTTTGCTCTTTTTAAGTACAAATCAGGATCGCTTCTAGAATTCACTGAGTTCTCATGGAGTGCTAGTTAAAACAGATCTTTGCCACTGCTTTGGGACACCTATGGCACAGATATTAAGAATAAGTCTGAAATTGGGCTAAACTACTGGGTCTAAGGTACTTGCACTGCTTCGGGCATGGTCACGCTTGCAATGGTCCTTGTTCTCCTGTATCATGTGACTGCTAATTATCATTAAAGTTCGCTAGTTGGGAGTGCATAGCCCCAATCACTGCACACACTGTGACCGCAGGAATGTATGAAGGTGAATCATTTATCAGATTTCAGAGTCAAGTTGATGAGCACCCCAAACTTTGACTTTAGATCCACTTTTATATGCCCCAGCCTTGTATTGTACAATACAAGGTGGTTATAGGAGTTTTTTTTTTTGGGGGGGGGGGGGCATTATCTTACATTAATGAAGGTGGGAGTGTGATTCTTTAAGAGGAGAAAAGAAACTGCTCTGCTACAGTTACAAGGAGCAAGTAAATAACAAATGGAAAGAGGTCTATGACTGAGGAGTCATCATGAAGCAATGGAGCTACAAGTCAGGATGAATTTAAAAGGGGAACTTAGTAGATACTTGGGGTACAGGACTGATGGGGGTAGCTATACCATACCTCCCAAGTGTCCCTAATTTGGAGGGACTGTCCCTTTTTTGAGTCCATGCCCCCCTTTACCTCAGTGTTCTCCTCTGTCCCTCTTTGAGGTGTAACATTCAGATCTGCACCAATAAAATATTCATTTGCCTAATCAAAGTGTTTATATTGTGGCAACTGTTACAATCTATCTCCTATCCATACATCAATGAGGGGGCGTGGCTTAATTTAACAATTGTCCTTCTTTCCTACCTTAAAAAGTTGGGAGATATGACTATATATAAAGTGTCTTGTGTCTAACAAGTTGGCTATCACTGTTATAAAACTTGAACAATAACATGCCCATATGCCATATTTTTGTATGACTAACATTTGTCACTATCGTCTCTCTGCAGATCAAGATACATGTTACTATTCAGTGGCTGTAGTGAGCAAATCCTCTGATTTCCAGTTTAAAGATCTCAAAGGCAAAAGGACTTGCCATACTGGCGTTGGAAGGGCAGCAGGTTGGACCTCTCCAATGGGGGTAATACTAGCAAAAGGGCTAATGAAATGGGAAGG
Organism: Gastrophryne carolinensis; assembly: GCA_027917425.1. Lineage (NCBI taxonomy): Eukaryota > Metazoa > Chordata > Amphibia > Anura > Microhylidae > Gastrophryne > Gastrophryne carolinensis. The sequence goes on along the minus strand of JAQIHN010000997.1, from coordinate 446,718 downwards.
CCCTGAGGCCCAACCTCTTGAAAAAGGTACATTTAAATATGGAGAATCAAAATGAATACAGATTTCTATATAGAATGATATAGTATTAGTGTTGTGTAAAAATACTGGATCAGCTATACAAAATAAGGTAGCCATATTTGAAAATTAAAACATGACTCTCTCCAAATGTAATGACAATATGACAATTCAGAGAATTCTAATGACAAAAGAGGCTGACCTTTCTCCATGGTGGCAGCCATCAGGAGACTAACTGCCAACTTAGCCAATCGGTGCAGGCAGCTAAGAAAGCAGAAGAGCTGCTTCTGGCGGGGGAACGGCTGTGCATCGCCAGTCAGGTGCGCCATGTTTTGGGTTTTTATTCTCTAAATCCAGTTTAGCATTGGGCTGTGGGACAGGTTTAGTTCCATTGTGATTGGACATCTGCTGTAAGGTAGCTGTCATTTACAAATATGTACTGTAAAAAACCTTGGGGAATTGCTCCTTCCCAAAACCTGGTTGGGCTCAGAAATCATTTCCTAATTTGTTTTGCACTTCATGAAGAGTGGTGTCTAAGGGGTTTATTCATCAAGCCATAGCGCCAGGTAACGACTGGCAGTGCCAGGTAGCGCCAGGTAGAGAACGGTGACCGCCGTCCACGACACGCAATACCACATTTATGAAGGGGATTCTGGTGAGCGCCTCTTACAGCGACACGTAGCGACTGATTCATTATCACAGGCGGCTCAACCTATACAACCGGCGCTCTGGCTTCCATACATTTCAATGGACGTTTTTCAACAACCCGATTTTGAGCGCCGGCACTATATCAGGCTGTTTTTTTTATGAATATGGTGTGAGTTGGTTGCACTGAGCTGGCGCTACCGTTCGCTCCCATACAGCTCTGTACTGGTGTTATAGCAACTCACATACAACATATTCATCAATGCCAGCCAGTGACTGAGGCGCTCTGTTACAGCCACCCATAACTAGGGATGAGCGAATCGATCTGGACGAACCCGGATTCGATCCGAATTTCATGAAAAATTCGATTGGGATCGAATCCGAATTTCCCCGTGCTTCGATCGCTCGAAGTTTTCCTTTAACATCCATTCATTTACATTACAGGCATTCTAAGATGGCGGACGGGACATGTCCAGACATCTACCCCGCTCCAGTGCATGCTGGGGCAGTCACATGCAGCCTATCAGCAGCCAGCAAGCCCGGTGACGTCACAGCGCTATTTAAGGCGGCGGACATCTTGCTTTTCCTCATTTCTCTATTGCATTCGTGAGAGACAGGACGCTGCTGTAGTGAGGGAGAGACAGAGAGCCAGGGACAGACAGGGACAGGCAGGAGACAGGCAGGAGACAGGCAGGAGACAGGCAGGAGACAGGCAGAAATTTAGCGAGAAGCAGGGAAAGTTAGGAAAAATTGGAGGCAGTCACAGGGAGATTTTTTTTTTTCATCCAGCCTGAGTGTTACTGGTTGGCTGACTGGCTTTGTTAGCGTTTTCAGGCTGCTTATACACTAACTGCATATATACTGAACTGATCTCAAGTCTGCTGTGAGGCATCCCATTCTGTGACTACACCAGCCTCTATTTACTATAATAACCCTTTGCACTTATTCTAAAAGTAATTTGGCCTGATAAAGACACTTTTGCTGTGCATAGTAGTACTGCTGCCAGGTGCTCTCTGGTTGGGGCATCCCATTCTGTGACTACACCAGCCTCTATTTACTATAACCCTTTGCACTTATTCTAAAAGTAATTTGGCCTGATAAAGACACTTTTGCTGTGCATAGTAGTACTGCTGCCAGGAGCTCTCCGGTTGGGGCATCCCATTCTGTGACTACACCAGCCTCTATTTACTATAACCCTTTGCACTTATTCTAAAAGTAATTTGGCCTGATAAAGACCCTTTTGCTGTGCATAGTAGTACTACTGCCAGGTGCTCTCTGGTTGGGGCATCCCATTCTGTGACTACACCAGCCTCTATTTACTATAACCCTTTGCACTTATTCTAAAAGTAATTTGGCCTGATAAAGACACTTTTGCTGTGCATAGTAGTACTGCTGCCAGGTGCTCTCTGGTTGGGGATCCCATTCTGTAACTACACCAGCCTCTATTTACTATAACCCTTTGCACTTATTCTAAAAGTAATTTGGCCTGATAAAGACACTTTTGCTGTGCATAGTAGTACTGCTGCCAGGTGCTCTCCGGTTGGGGCATCCCATTCTGTGACTACACCAGCCTCTATTTACTATAACCCTTTGCACTTATTCTAAAAGTAATTTGGCCTGATAAAGACACTTTTGCTGTGCATAGTAGTACTGCTGCCAGGTGCTCTCTGGTTGGGGCATCCCATTCTGTGACTACACCAGCCTCTATTTACTATAACCCTTTGCACTTATTCTAAAAGTAATTTGGCCTGATAAAGACACTTTTGCTGTGCATAGTAGTACTGCTGCCAGGTGCTCTCTGGTTGGGGCATCCCATTCTGTGACTACACCAGCCTCTATTTACTATAACCCTTTGCACTTATTCTAAAAGTAATTTGGCCTAATAAAGACACTTTTGCTGTGCATAGTAGTACTGCTGCCAGGTGCTCTCCGGTTGGGGCATCCCATTCTGTGACTACACCAGCCTCTATTTACTATAACCCTTTGCACTTATTCTAAAAGTAATTTGGCCTGATAAAGACACTTTTGCTGTGCATAGTAGTACTGCTGCCAGGTGCTCTCTGGTTGGGGCATCCCATTCTGTGACTACACCAGCCTCTATTTACTATAACCCTTTGCACTTATTCTAAAAGTAATTTGGCCTGATAAAGACACTTTTGCTGTGCATAGTAGTACTGCTGCCAGGTGCTCTCCGGTTGGGGCATCCCATTCTGTGACTACACCAGCCTCTATTTACTATAACCCTTTACACTTATTCTAAAAGTAATTTGGCCTGATAAAGACACTTTTGCTGTGCATAGTAGTACTGCTGCCAGGTGCTCTCTGGTTGGGGCATCCCATTCTGTGACTACACCAGCCTCTATTTACTATAACCCTTTGCACTTATTCTAAAAGTAATTTGGCCTGATAAAGACACTTTTGCTGTGCATAGTAGTACTGCTGCCAGGTGCTCTCTGGTTGGGGCATCCCATTCTGTGACTACACCAGCCTCTATTTACTATAACCCTTTGCACTTATTCAAAAAGTAATTTGGCCTGATAAAGACACTTTTGCTGTGCATAGTAGTACTGCTGCCAGGTGCTCTCTGGTTGGGGCATCCCATTCTGTGACTACACCAGCCTCTATTTACTATAACCCTTTGCACTTATTCTAAAAGTAATTTGGCCTGATAAAGACACTTTTGCTGTACATAGTAGTACTGCTGCCAGGTGCTCTCCGGTTGGGGCATCCCATTCTGTGACTACACCAGCCTCTATTTACTATAACCCTTTGCACTTATTCTAAAAGTAATTTGGCCTGATAAAGACACTTTTGCTGAGCATAGTAGTACTGCTGCCAGGTGCTCTCCGGTTGGGGCATCCCATTCTGTGACTACACCAGCCTCTATTTACTATAACCCTTTGCACTTATTCTAAAAGTAATTTGGTCTGATAAAGACACATTTGCTGTGCATGGTAGTACTGCTGCCAGGTGCTCTCCGGTTGGGGCATCCCATTCTGTGACTACACCAGCCTCTATTTACTTTAACCCTTTGCACTTATTCTAAAAGTAATTTGGCCTGATAAAGACACTTTTGCTGTGCATAGTAGTACTGCTGCCAGGTGCTCTCCGGTTGGGGCATCCCATTCTGTGACTACAACAGCCTCTATTTACTATAACCCTTTGCACTTATTCTAAAAGTAATTTGGCCTGATAAAGACACTTTTGCTGTGCATAGTAGTACTGCTGCCAGGTGCTCTCTGGTTGGGGCATCCCATTCTGTGACTACACCAGCCTCTATTTACTATAACCCTTTGCACTTATTCTAAAAGTAATTTGGCCTGATAAAGACACTTTTGCTGTGCATAGTAGTACTGCTGCCAGGTGCTCTCTGGTTGGGGCATCCCATTCTGTGACTACACCAGCCTCTATTTACTATAACCCTTTGCACTTATTCTAAAAGTAATTTGGCCTGATAAAGACACCTTTGCTGTGCATAGTAGTACTGCTGCCAGGTGTACTGCTGCCAGGTGCTCTCTGGTTGGGGCATCCCATTCTGTGACTACACCAGCATCTATTTACTATAACCCTTTGCACTTATTCTAAAAGTAATTTGGCCTGATAAAGACCCTTTTGCTGTGCATAGTAGTACTGCTGCCAGGTGCTCTCTGGTTGGGGCATCCCATTCTGTGACTACACCAGCCTCTATTTACTATAACCCTTTGCACTTATTCTAAAAGTAATTTGGCCTGATAAAGACACTTTTGCTGTGCATAGTAGTACTGCTGCCAGGTGCTCTCTGGTTGGGGCATCCCATTCTGTGACTACACCAGCCTCTATTTACTATAACCCTTTGCACTTATTCTAAAAGTAATTTGGCCTGATAAAGACACTTTTGCTGTGCATAGTAGTACTGCTGCCAGGTGCTCTCTGGTTGGGGCATCCCATTCTGTGACTACACCAGCCTCTATTTACTATAACCCTTTGCACTTATTCTAAAAGTAATTTGGCCTGATAAAGACCCTTTTGCTGTGCATAGTAGTACTGCTGCCAGGTGCTCTCTGGTTGGGGCATCCCATTCTGTGACTACACCAGCCTCTATTTACTATAACCCTTTGCACTTATTCTAAAAGTAATTTGGCCTGATAAAGACCCTTTTGCTGTGCATAGTAGTACTGCTGCCAGGTGCTCTCTGGTTGGGGCATCCCATTCTGTGACTACACCAGCTTCTATTTACTATAACCCTTTGCACTTATTCTAAAAGTAATTTGGCCTTATAAAGACACTTTTGCTGTGCATAGTAGTACTGCTGCCAGGTGCTCTCTGGTTGGGGCATCCCATTCTGTGACTACACCAGCCTCTATTTACTATAACCCTTTGCACTTATTCTAAAAGTAATTTGGCCTGATAAAGACACTTTTGCTGTGCATAGTAGTACTGCTGCCAGGTGCTCTCTGGTTGGGGCATCCCATTCTGTGACTACACCAGCTTCTATTTACTATAACCCTTTGCACTTATTCTAAAAGTAATTTGGCCTGATAAAGACCCTTTTGCTGTGCATAGTAGTACTGCTGCCAGGTGCTCTCTGGTTGGGGCATCCCATTCTGTGACTACACCAGCCTCTATTTACTATAACCCTTTGCACTTATTCTAAAAGTAATTTGGCCTGATAAAGACACTTTTGCTGTGCATAGTAGTACTGCTGCCAGGTGCTCTCTGGTTGGGGCATCCCATTCTGTGACTACACCAGCCTCTATTTACTATAACCCTTTGCACTTATTCTAAAAGTAATTTGGCCTGATAAAGACACTTTTGCTGTGCATAGTAGTACTGCTGCCAGGTGCTCTCTGGTTGGGGCATCCCATTCTGTGACTACACCAGCCTCTATTTACTATAACCCTTTGCACTTATTCTAAAAGTAATTTGGCCTGATAAAGACACTTTTGCTGTGCATAGTAGTACTGCTGCCAGGTGCTCTCTGGTTGGGGCATCCCATTCTGTGACTACACCAGCCTCTATTTACTATAACCCTTTGCACTTATTCTAAAAGTAATTTGGCCTGATAAAGACCCTTTTGCTGTGCATAGTAGTACTGCTGCCAGGTGCTCTCTGGTTGGGGCATCCCATTCTGTGACTACACCAGCCTCTATTTACTATAACCCTTTGCACTTATTCTAAAAGTAATTTGGCCTGATAAAGACACTTTTGCTGTGCATAGTAGTACTGCTGCCAGGTGCTCTCTGGTTGGGGCATCCCATTCTGTGACTACACCAGCCTCTATTTACTATAACCCTTTGCACTTATTCAAAAAGTAATTTGGCCTGATAAAGACACTTTTGCTGTGCATAGTAGTACTGCTGCCAGGTGCTCTCTGGTTGGGGCATCCCATTCTGTGACTACACCAGCCTCTATTTACTATAACCCTTTGCACTTATTCTAAAAGTAATTTGGCCTGATAAAGACACTTTTGCTGTGCATAGTAGTACTGCTCCCAGGTGCTCTCTGGTTGGGGCATCCCATTCTGTAACATACCATACCCCTCTTTATTTACACTAAGCAGCTCTCTTATTTACACTAAGCAGGCCTGTTGGAGGCTGAGTGTTACTGCTCACTTTTGGTGTGCATTATATTCTGTTTCATATAGACCCACCGCTGCCTGGGGGTTCTTAAAATATCACCTACTACCATGCCAGTTAGACTATGTCGGGCAGACAAGTGCCTGGAAGTGAAAAGAGGAGTGGCAGAGGCCAAGATTCCGCAGGCAGAGGTCGCAGCAGACTGGGGGCAAGTAGCAGCAGGAGTCACGCTGAGAGACCTAATCTGCCAGTATCTGCTAGCGGTCGGGTCTCCACCAGTAATGCATCTGCCGTGGTAGATTGGTTAACGCGCTCATCAACAACATCATCACAACTTACGTCTGAGACCCCCAGTCTAGGGTCGGTAGGTTCCTCTGACACAACCCTGAGTTGGCATGCCCCGAGAGCAGTCCCTGTCCTCCCATTGCCTCTGTCCTACGCCGTTCCCTCCCCCAGCTATGTATCCTATGCGTTGGGTTCAGCTCCACTCTTTAGTGAGGAGGACGATCAGATAGAGGGCAGTCAGCAGCTACTGCCCAGCCAAGAAATGGAGGTGGCTTCTTTAGCTAGGCAGACAAACAGTGATGGGGACAGTGTCGTGGGTGCTGCGAGCGTTCCAGCACCTGCGCCAGACACTGTTGACGAATCCACGAACATCAGTGACGTACAGCCACAACTCGGTGATAATGATGATGACGATGAAGCCGATCGCACTTGGGAGCCGGGTGATGAAGGGGCTTCATCGTCATCATCAGGAGAAGAGGGGCGCAGGTTGCCCCGGAGTCAGCAGCTCAGGCAGCAAGGTGTTAGCAGCATGGTTGGCAGGCAGCATGGGGGCACAATTGTAAAGCCTGGAGCCAAACGGGGCCGGGGCCGGGGTAGAGCACCTGCTGCGCGGCAGGCTACCTTATCGGGAGGTAGTGGGGCAGGGGTTCCTGGAGTTGGCAACAATAGCAGCGAATCAGTGAGGCCTGTTGGTGGGAAAAGTAGCTACTCGGCAGTGTGGCCGGTTTTCCTGAAGCATCCGCAGGAGGGTAACATGGCCACATGCAAGATATGTAGGCAGAAGGTGAAGCGTGGCCAGGGTCCAAATGTTGGCACCACGGCCCTGCGTCAACATATGCAGCGTCACCATAAAGCAGCCTGGGAGAACCTAGGCTCCGGAGAGGTGGGCCAGACTGCTTCCTCACCGAGTGGCACGCCGCTCCCAATTTCTGCCAGCCAAGGCTCCAGCACCTCAGCCGAAGGCAGCTGTGCGTCATGCCCATCCTCTGTCGCTCTTGCTCCTCCTCCTCCTCCTCCAAGTCATGCATCCCGCCAGCAATCCATCAGCGAAGCCATGTCCAAGAGACAGCAGTATGCGCCCACTCATCCTACTGCGCAGAAGCTGAATGTGCTCCTGTCCAAGTTGCTGGTGCTGCAGTCGCTCCCTTTTCAGGTGGTGGGCACCTTTCAGAGAACTGATGGCTTGTGCCGAGCCGAGGTGGAGAGTCCCAAGCCATCATTTCTTTGCCAAGAAGGCAGTACCAGCGCTGCACACTTTTGTTGAACAGAAGGTGGGCCAGTCCTTGAGCCTGTCGGTGTGTAGCAAAGTGCATGGCAGCGCCGACGTCTGGAGCTGTAACTACGATCAGGGACAGTACATGTCGTTTACGGCCCACTGGGTGAATGTGGTCCCTTTGCAGCAGCAGCAAGTTGGACAGGTCACGCCGCTTCGCGCTCCCTGGCCGCTGTGCCTGTGACACCGTGCGACTCGGCCTCCTCATCCTCCTCACCCATGCCCCCTGCATGGCTCACGTCTTCAATCTGGTTGTCAAGCGGTTTCTGAAGTGTTCCCCCCATCTGCAAGACATCCTAACAACTTCAAGGAAACTTTGCATGCACTTCAGCCACTCATACACCGCCAAACACACCCTTCTTGAGCTACAGCGTCAGAACGGTATCCCCCAACATTTGAATTCCACCCTTCACATGTTGGACCGATTATATGAACAGAGAAAAGCCATCACGGATTTCCTGATGATCCAAGCAGATAGGGGGACTCCCCTGTGTAACTTCAATGTCAACCAGTGGCAGCTCATACGTGACACCTGCCGTTTGCTCAGGCCCTTTGAGGAAGCCACTTTATTTGTCAGTCGGCAGGATTACGGGATGAACGACGATTCCACTGCTTCATGTACTACAGCACATGTTGGAAACCGTGGCTGGTCAGGGCACTGGAGACATGGTGTTTACATCTTACGGCCACATGAACCCCGTTGGAGCTGAACTGGAGGAGGAGGAGGAAGAGGAGTTGCCCAGCGAAACACAGTTTAGGCTTGGCGAAATGGCTGGTTTATCTAGTCAGCAGACAGGAGAGGAGGAGCAGGAGCAGCCAGAGGAGCTAGAGGACCCGGGCACACCGTGGCAGTATGCAGTGGGGATGGAGACAGGTAGTCCATCCGAGTCACTTGCGCAAATGGCACGAAGCATGCTCACGTGCTTGCGTAGTGACCCCAGAATTGTTTCCATCTGTCGGCGGGATGACTTCTGGCTGTCCACCTTATTGGACCCTCGCTTCCGGCAAAAAATGGGGGCATTTTTTAAACCCACCGAGAGGGAGGACAAACTGAACTACTACAAAGACATTCTACTTAGGCAGTTGGCCGATGCCTATCTGCGGGGACCTCTGCGCTCACCTTCCACTGCCATGGCTGCTGGGGGGGTTGGCAGGAGCAGCAGCAGCAGCTCCATCAGCAGCAGCCTCAGTCTTCAGTCGCTAATGAGTAGCTTTCTACACCCGCATAGTGAGGCTACTCATGAGCAGCAGGAAGACCTGGAGCAGGACCTGAACCAGCAGGTCATGTCATACTTTGACATGACCATGCCAACACACCTTGAGAATCCGCTGGACTTCTGGGCAGCCAAACTTGATTTGTGGCCGCAACTAGCAGAGTTTGCCCTGGAAAAGCTGTCCTGCCCGGCAAGTAGCGTGCCATCTGAGCGGGTGTTTAGTGCGGCGGGGGCCATAGTTACGGCGAGGAGAACTCGTCTGTCAACTAAAAATGTGGAGAGACTCACCTTTGTCAAAATGAATCAGGGATGGATCAGCCAGGATTTCCACCCACCAATGGCTGATGCATGCGACTAGATTCAGCATGGTGCCACGTTTTACACTTTCCAAATGGTGCAAAACATATTTATGTCTTTAGGCCAATTTTTGGGCTCCTGCTGATGCCAACTCCAGGGTGTGATTCATCCAATTTTTGGGCTCCTGAAGCCAACCCCAGTGTCTCTTTAAAGTAATGTTTGGGCTCCTGCTGCTGCTGCTGCTGCCAACTCCAGGGTGTGATTCATCCAATTTTTGGGCTCCTGAAGCCAACCCCAGTGTCTCTTTAAAGTAATGTTTGGGCTCCTGCTGCTGCTGCCAACTCCAGGGTGTGATTCATCCAATTTTTGGGCTCCTGAAGCCAACCCCAGTGTCTCTTTAAAGTAATGTTTGGGCTCCTGCTGCTGCTGCCAACTCCAGGGTGTGATTCATCCAATTTTTGGGCTCCTGAAGCCAACCCCAGTGTCTCTTTAAAGTAATATTTGGGCTCCTGCTGCTGCTGCCAACTCCAGGGTGTGAATCATCATATTTTTGGGCTCCTGAAGCCAACCCCAGTGACTCTTTAAAGTAATGTTTGGGCTCCTGCTGCTGCCAACTCCAGGGTGTGAATCATCCAATTTTTGGGCTCCTGAAGCCAACCCCAGTGTCTCTTTAAAGTAATGTTTGGGCTCCTGCTGCTGCTGCTGCTGCCAACTCCAGGGTGTGATTCATCCAATCTTTGGGCTCCTGCTGCCAACACCAGTGTCTCTTTAAAGTAATGTTTGGGCTCCTGCTGCTGCTGCTGCCAACTCCAGGGTGTGAATCATCCAATTTTTGGGCTCCTGAAGCCAACTCCAGTGTCTCTTTAAAGTAATATTTGGGCTCCTGCTGCTGCTGCCAACTCCAGGGTGTGATTCATCCAATTTTTGGGCTCCTGAAGCCAACCCCAGTGTCTCTTTAAAGTAATGTTTGGGCTCCTGCTGCTGCTGCTGCTGCTGCCAGCTCCAGGGTGTGATTCATCCAATCTTTGGGCTCCTGCTGCCAACTCCAGTGTCTCTTTAAAATAATGTTTGGGCTCCTGCTGCTGCTGCCAACTCCAGGGTGTGATTCATCCAATTTTTGGCCTCCTGAAGCCAACCCCAGTGTCTCTTTAAAGTAATGTTTGGGCTCCTGCTGCTGCTGCCAACTCCATGGTGTGATTCATCCAATCTTTGGGCTCCTGCTGCCAACTCCAGTGTCTCTTTAAAGTAATGTTTGGGCTCCTGCTGCTGCTGCCAACTCTAGGGTGTGAATCATCCAATTTTTGGGCTCCTGAAGCCAACTCCAGTGTGTCTTTAAAGTAATATTTGGGCTCCTGCTGCTGCTGCCAACTCCAGGGTGTGATTCATCCAATTTTTGGGCTCCTGAAGCCAACCCCAGTGTCTCTTTAAAGTAATGTTTGGGCTCCTGCTGCTGCCAACTCCAGGATGTGAATCATCCAATTTTTGGGCTCCTGAAACCAACTCCAGTGTCTCTTTAAAGTAATATTTGGGCTCCTGCTGCTGCTGCTGCCAACTCCAGGGTGTGATTCGTCCAATTTTTGGCTCCTGCTGCCAAATCCAGTGTCTCTTTAAAGTAATATTTGGGCTCCTGCTGCTTGCAACTGAAGGGTGTGATTCATTCAATCTTTGGGCTCCTGCAGCCAACTCCTGTGTCTCTTTCAAGCTATGTTTCGGCTCCTGCTGCTGCTGCTGCTGCTGCTGCTGCTGCTTGAAACTCCAGGGTGTGTCAGTCAATTTTTGGGCTCCTGCTGCTGCCAACTCCAGTGTCTCTTTCAGCCAATCTTTGGGCTCCTGCTGCTGCTTGCAACTCCAGGGTGTGATTCATCCAATTTTTGGGCTCCTGCTGCTGCCAACTCCAGTGTCTCTTTAAAGCAATGTTTGGGCTCCTGCCCCTCATAGTGATGCCACTTCAACTCTCAACAATTGTGCCGCTCTGCGATTCTATTAGCGATGCCTCTGATCTGCATGTGATATTTATTCAAAGTATTATTTAACTAACCCAGCACGCATCCTGTGCATGTTACAGCAAGGCAGAATGGTTTACAACCCTATTGAGGCTCTAGGAGGCTCAGAAATAGCCGTTTTTAATAGCGATTCGTCGCGAATAAATTCGTGTCGAAGCGATTTTTGTCGGAAAATTCGGCGAATCAGTCGGATCGAATTTTTAAAAAGTTCGCTCATCTCTACCCATAACCCATCACAGCGACTACTAGCTGTCGCTCTAAGCGCCTCGCTACAGACGCTCATCTGCCGGTACCTGCCGCTAATAAGGAATCAGCCTCTAAAAGGTTTCAGGGCTGTCTGATTTACACTCCTTGGGGGTATCCCAAATAAAACATATTTATAGAATGCTATATATATATCCTCCTTTGCCAAAGTTAAAGTGAAAGATGTTGGACTAATTCATTTGTAGGTAATGGCAATAATTTTCTTTAACCAACTAATAATTCTTAAAAAAAACCTTTTCCACATCCAGCGGTTTGCAGTTCAGTATTTTTTTGTTCACTCTGTTTCTCTATATGTAACAATACAGTTGGCTAAAGGGGAACTTGGTTAACAACTGCTAAATCAATACTTTCACTTGAAAAAAACGTTGGTAAAACTGAACATTTCACTTACATTTCAATAGATTATGGGAATATTCTTCATTAAAATACATATTTGGCTGAAAGAAACTCTGAGGTTTGGTAGTCTTCTCAAGCAATTGCTGTTGCTTTCCAGAGACCAGAACACAGACACTAAAATTTCCCCCTATAGATTTGAATGTTATATGATACTGGGTCGGTTCGGAGTGGAGTTCTTAATTAACACACAAGACAAAATATTCTCTTCTAATTTTTTCAAGAAAATCTCTTGCGCCTGTGATAGAGCAGTTCTATAGTTTAAGTGCAGAATATTTCTAATGCAGCAAATATATATATATATATTTTAAAACATGGCAACAGCTCCCTATAGGATATCCAGAGGAGTATTACTGAAGTGTCAGGCATTGTGGTTTGGGCACCCCACTGCTCCAGGCATGAGTGCACCCACTGCTTTTGTTTGCCTCACTGCACTGATGAGTTAAATGTGATGTAAAAACTCCTATGTGTGCACAAGCATGCATTGGCCATGTATGAAAAAAATATACCCTTATAGTACCTTTGGAAAAATCCTGTCCCTCACCTGAAGTTCTGCCCTATCACCTGATAGCACTATAGACAGTGAGGACCCAGAGGGAGTTTCTGAGATCTGACTGTGAGTTCAAAAAAAGAAAAGAAAGAAAGGTTCCAGTAAAAAAGGGCAGGGTAAATAGAGAGCAGGGAGGTAAGCTTGAGAAAAAAATGGGAGGATGGTATTCATTTAGAGGTATATTGGGGCCTGTTAGACAAGTGGTAGAAAATGGTGTTGATGGACAGACTCATACGTTTCATACCATTGGTGTAAAATACTAAGGGGCATTTGTAGCTGCACCGTATAGTGTAGGTGCAGTATGAAACAAGGCACGTAGCATAAAAGAGCTAGATTATGGGGGTCATGCTAATTATTTGCCACTGTGACTTGCAGTGTGCATTGTGGATTGTAACCTCACATTATGGGCTATGCAGAAAAATGTGGTAAATATAAAAAACTTTTTTTGCACTTTTTGTGTCTAAACACTAAAAAGCTCAATGGGATGCAGGTCACAATCCCCACCACAATGCATACTGCAAGTCACACTGGCTTAAAAAAATATTTAGCATTTGACCCAACCACTGGCAGGAAGAGGATCGGCCAGAGGTGAATTACAGCAGCTTTCTGCTTCTGCAACCTTATGTGCTCAGCAGCCCATCAACCAGCTTTTTGGCGTTTGGGATGGACGCTGAACTCAAACATGACTTCTGGCTGAAGTCCTTGTTCCGGTTTGGCAACCCAAGCTCGCAACTTTTTGGGCATGACATGAAATGCTGGTGTGATGTACTTCCAATCTGCATTTGTTTTATGTACACTGTAACATTTAGCATACTAACTCAATGTAAATGTGTTATTTTGAGGAGGCACTTGAGCTGTTTTTGCAGCATTTGAGCAGTTACTGGTGTTCAGCATGGGGAGGGCCTTAGCACTTGCCCTCCCCACTCACATGAAGTAGAATCACTAGCACCGCGCCCTCCAGACGCTGCTGCCAGGGCTTTTACGGAGTGATGTGATCGCATCGCAAATGCCGAAATTGTGAAAGCCCCGCAATCACATTGGTTTGATACCAGCCTTAGACCTTATGGGATCATAAGTATCTGTAATTCACACATACATGATTAGGTGGTTGTGTGGAAGGGAGTGGATTCTTCTGGGACCCTGAGGTATCCTGTGGCGAATGTGTGGGGTGAGGGCCGGCAACACTACAAGTACAAACTAATTCCAAGCATGTTCCATGAGCAGATTCCAGGTTGTCCAGGGTTACGGCACCCTGTTCCAGCAGCAAACAATAGACCACAGCAGCTGTTCCAACAACTCAGTTATATTCAACACCAGGACTTAGTTTTCCATTTTACTGATTCCAGCTAACACAGCACAGTCTCAAACACTCCTACAGGTACCTGGCACTCTGATCTCACAAGGTAGGTCCTTGTAAAGCCTGTCTGACCCAGTCCTAGCCCAAAGGTTTCCTTTTCCACTCTCAGTATTTTTCTTCTTCCCTGCTTAATTCTGGTTTATTCTCCTGCCTCGGACTTGCCAGGCTCCACTCCCAGTACAAATCAATTGCTGTTCTAGCTGCTTCCCAGTCTTATATAGGTTCTGATATCTCCCACTGCATTACTTTGCATAACCCAGATTTAGTAAATGTGCTCATATGTTTCAGCATGTGAGAAGCCTGAGGACTCACAGACAGTGACAAATGTGACAGGGACAGGGTACAAACATTAAATGGGGCCCTTTCATGGCTTTTTAACTTGATTGTATGCTGACTGAAACAACAGAGACAAAATGGTGCTTCCTTTGTCTAAATGCTGCCAAATAAGCACAAACGTGATATACAAGGTGGAGGAGCAATAATGATGGGGGCTCCCCCAACCTCCTGGGCCCCAATGCGGTCACACCCGCACACTCCCTATATTTAAACCCAAGGCTGTGGCAGTTGGAGCTAGTTTTGGCTGGAGTCAGAGTCAGAAAAAAAATACTGACTCAGATTTCAGCATTAAAAAAATCTCTCACTAATATTGTATAATGAATGTAACTTTCATTTAAACTTTCCAGGAAGTTTAGAAACATTAATCATAAATATATCAGTAATAAGCAGCAGCAGTGTGTTCTAATGGTGATAGACAATGAGTTCTCCAATCCCTTATACTCTAGTATCTTCATGCTGCCCCAAGGCCCTTTTTTACATTGACTGAAACTTACAGGTATGTAAAGCTACAGTATTGTCCAGGCAGAGACAAAAAAGTTTATACTCAACCGCAGCTCCTCCATGCAGTGCCGGCATCTTCGCAATTACCAATGGTGGGGAACAAGCAATTGCATTGTCCAGCACCAGCACTCTCATGGAGACCCCCATAGAACTTTGTTTAAAATCCCACTAGCCTACTCTATTCATTGCAAAGCAGGAGTCACTCCAAAATGGGTTCAGTACACCTGGCCTTGGCACAACCCCACACACTGAAATAAATAGAGGAGTGTTAAGAGGCATAAAGCCATATTTGAAGGATGCCGCCATGCCTAGCCAGTGATGGAGGAGGAAATAGCTTGTTCTCTCTAATTGGTAAGATGCCGGCTGTGCATTGAGGAGCTGGGAGGGGAGGTGGAAGTGAGTATGAACATGTTTAGGTTACTGCCTAGATAGGAAATTTAGAGGGACCGTATCTAGGATTTGTGGTTCCCTTTTTGACACTTTTTGGTCGTGAGCCC
The DNA here is from genome assembly GCA_027917425.1 of Gastrophryne carolinensis. Classification (NCBI taxonomy): domain Eukaryota; kingdom Metazoa; phylum Chordata; class Amphibia; order Anura; family Microhylidae; genus Gastrophryne; species Gastrophryne carolinensis. Next base: position 431,533 of record JAQIHN010000997.1, on the reverse strand, counting down.
CCCCCCCCCCCCCCAATATTTAAAAAAGGAACAAAACCCATGTAACCCGTGTTTGGAGTCTACAGATGCTCCCCAAAATTACTCTACAAAGAGTCATACTTCAGGAACACTGGAGATGCAATCGTCCTCCATGCTGGTAATAGGCAGTAGTAATAGTAATAGGCACCCAATGCAGTTTTTGTCTATTATATTCATTAGTGGCTCAGTGGTTAATATCCACCAGTGGTCAACGGATTAGTGTGCCAGTGCAGGGAGTTTGTGGATGGTGGATTGATGTGTGTAGATAAACTGGACCTACACACATCAATGCACCATTACACACACACACACACACACACACACACACACACACACACACACACACACACACACACACACTAATCCCCTGGAAGCAACTGGATCCACCCACATCAATGCCCCATCACACAAACACACACACACTAATCCACCGGAAGCAACCGGATCCACCCACATCAATGCACCATCACACACACTAATCCACCGGAAGCAACTGGATCCACCCACATCAATGCACCATCACACACACACACACACACACACACACACACACACACACACATCCACCGGAAGCACCCGGATCCACCCACATCAATGCACCATCACACACACACACACACACACACACACACACACACACACACACTAATCCACCGGAAGCAACCGGATCCACCCACATCAATATCCCATAACACACACACACACTAATCCACCGGAAGCAACCGGATCCACCCACATCAATGCACCATCACACACACACACACACTAATCCACCGGAAGCAACCGGATCCACCCACATCAATGCACCATCACACACACACACACTAATCCACCAGAAGCAACCGGATCCACCCACATCAATGCACCATCACACACACACACACTAATCCACTAGAAGCAACTGGATCCACACACATCAATATCCCATAACACACACACACTAATCCACCGGAAGCAACCGGATCCACCCACATCAATGCCCCATCACACACACACACTAATCCACCGGAAGAAACTGGATCCACCCACATCAATGCACCATCACACACACACACACTAATCCACCGGAAGCAACCGGATCCACCCACATCAATGCACCATCACACACACTAATCCACCGGAAGCAACTGGATCCACCCACATCAATGCACCATCACACACACACACACACACACACACACACACACACACTAATCCACCGGAAGCAACCGGATCCACCCACATCAATGCACCATCACACACACACACACTAATCCACCAGAAGCAACCGGATCCACCCACATCAATGCACCATCACACACACACACACACACACACACACACTAATCCACCAGAAGCAACCGGATCCACACACATCAATGCACCATCACATACACACACTAATCCACCGGAAGCAACGGGATCCACACACATCAATATCCCATAACACACACACACTAATCCACCGGAAGCAACCGGATCCACCCACATCAATGCACCATCACACACACACACAGTAATCCACCAGAAGCAACTGGATCCACACACATCAATGCCCCATCACACACACACACACACTAATCCACCGGAAGCAACTGGATCCACCCACATCAATGCACCATCACACACACACACACTAATCCACCAGAAGCAACTGGATCCACACACATCAATGCCCCATCACACACACACACACTAATCCACCGGAAGCAACTGGATCCACCCACATCAATGCACCATCACACACACACACACACTAATCCACCGGAAGCAACCGGATCCACCCACATCAATGCCCCATCACACACACTAATCCACCGGAAGCAACCGGATCCACCCACATCAATGCACCATCACACACACACACACACACACACACTTATCCACCGGAAGCAACCGGATCCACCCACATCAATGCACCATCACACACACACACACACACACACTAATCCACCGGAAGCAACTGGATCCACCCACATCAATGCACCATCACACACACACACACACACACACACACTAATCCACCGGAAGCAACCGGATCCACCCACATCAATGCACCATCACACACACACACACTAATCCACCAGAAGCAACCGGATCCACCCACATCAATGCACCATCACACACACACAAACTAATCCACCAGAAGCAACCGGATCCACACACATCAATGCACCATCACACACACACTAATCCACCGGAAGCAACTGGATCCACACACATCAATATCCCATAACACACACACACTAATCCACCGGAAGCAACCGGATCCACCCACATCAATGCACCATCACACACACTAATCCACCGGAAGCAACTGGATCCACCCACATCAATGCCCCATCACACACACACACACACACTAATCCACCGGAAGCAACTGGATCCACCCACATCAATGCCCCATCACACACACACACACACACACACACACACACACACACACACACACTAATCCACCGGAAGCAACCGGATCCACCCACATCAATGCCCCATCACACACACACACACTAATCCACCGGAAGCAACTGGATCCACCCACATCAATGCACCATCACACACACACACACTAATCCACCGGAAGCAACTGGATCCACCCACATCAATGCACCATCACACACACACACACACACACTAATCCACAGGAAGCAACTGGATCCACCCACATCAATGCACCATCACACACACACACACACACACACACACACACACACACTAATCCACCGGAAGCAACCGGATCCACACACATCAATATCCCATAACACACACACACACTAATCCACCGGAAGCAACCGGATCCACCCACATCAATGCCCCATCACACACACACACACACACACACTAATCCACCGGAAGCAACCGGATTCACCCACATCAATGCCCCATCACACACACACACACTAATCCACCAGAAGCAACTGTATCCACACACATCAATGCACCATCACACACACACACACACTAATCCACCAGAAGCAACCGGATCCACACACATCAATGCACCATCACACACACACACTAATCCCCTGGAAGCAACTGGATCCACACACATCAATATCCCATAACACACACACACTAATCCACCGGAAGCAACCGGATCCACCCACATCAATGCCCCATCACACACACACACACTAATCCACCAGAAGCAACCGGATCCACACACATCAATGCACCATCACACACACACACATTAATCCACCAGAAGCAACTGGATCCACACACATCAATATCCCATAACACACACACACTAATCCACCGGAAGCAACCGGATCCACCCACATCAATGCACCATCACACACACTAATCCACCGGAAGCAACTGGATCCACCCACATCAATGCCCCATCACACACACACACACACACACACACACACACACACACACACACACACACACACTAATCCACCGGAAGCAACCGGATCCACCCACATCAATGCCCCATCACACACACACACACACTAATCCACCGGAAGCAACTGGATCCACCCACATCAATGCACCATCACACACACACACACACACACACTAATCCACCGGAAGCAACTGGATCCACCCACATCAATGCACCATCACACACACACACACACACACACACACACACACACACACACACACACACTAATCCACCGGAATCAACCGGATCCACACACATCAATATCCCATAACACACACACACTAATCCACCGGAAGCAACCGGATCCACCCACATCAATGCCCCATCACACACACACACACACACACACACACACACTAATCCACCGGAAGCAACTGGATCCACCCACATCAATGCACCATCACACACACACACACACTAATCCACCGGAAGCAACTGGATCCACCCACATCAATGCACCATCACACACACACACACACTAATCCACCGGAAGCAACCGGATCCACACACATCAATGCACCATCACACACATACACACTAATCCACCAGAAGCAACTGGATCCACACACATCAATGCACCATCACACACATACACACTAATCCACCGGAAGCAACTGGATCCACACATATCAATGCCCCATCATACACACACACACACACACACACACACACACACACACACACACACTAATCCACCAGAAGCAACCGGATCCACACACATCAATGCACCATCACACACACACACACTAATCCACCGGAAGCAACCGGATCCACCCACATCAATGCACCATCACACACATACACACTAATCCACCGGAAGCAACTGGATCCACACACATCAATGCCCCATCACACACACACACACTAATCCACCGGAAGCAACTGGATCCACCCACATCAATGCACCATCACACACACACACACACACACACACACACACACACACACACACTAATCCACCAGAAGCAACTGGATCCACCCACATCAATGCCCCATCACACACACACACACACACACACACACACACACACACACACACACACACACACACACACTAATCCACCGGAAGCAACCGGATCCACCCACATCAATGCCCCATCACACACACACACTAATCCACCGGAAGCAACTGGATCCACCCATATCAATGCACCATCACACACACACACACTAATCCACCGGAAGCAACTGGATCCACCCACATCAATGCACCATCACACACACACACACACTAATCCACCGGAAGCAACTGGATCCACCCACATCAATGCACCATCACACACACACACACACACACACACACACACACACACACACACTAATCCACCGGAAGCAACCGGATCCACACACATCAATATCCCATAACACACACACACTAATCCACCGGAAGCAACCGGATCCACCCACATCAATGCCCCATCACACACACACACACACACACACACACACACACACACACACACTAATCCACCGGAAGCAACTGGATCCACCCACATCAATGCACCATCACACACACACACACACTAATCCACCGGAAGCAACTGGATCCACCCACATCAATGCACCATCACACACACACACACACACACACACACACACACACACACACACACACACACACTAATTCACCAGAAGCAACCGGATCCACACACATCAATGCACCATCACACACACACTAATCCACCGGAAGCAACTGGATCCACACACATCAATATCCCATAACACACACACACTAATCCACCGGAAGCAACCGGATCCACCCACATCAATGCACCATCACACACACTAATCCACCGGAAGCAACTGGATCCACCCACATCAATGCCCCATCACACACACGCACACACTAATCCACCGGAAGCAACTGGATCCACCCACATCAATGCCCCATCACACACACACACACACACACACACACACACACACACACTAATCCACCGGAAGCAACTGGATCCACCCACATCAATGCACCATCACACACACACACACTAATCCACCGGAAGCAACTGGATCCACCCACATCAATGCACCATCACACACACACACACACACACACACTAATCCACAGGAAGCAACTGGATCCACCCACATCAATGCACCATCACACACACACACACACACACACACACACACACACACACACACACTAATCCACCGGAAGCAACCGGATCCACACACATCAATATCCCATAACACACACACACACTAATCCACCGGAAGCAACCGGATCCACCCACATCAATGCCCCATCACACACACACACACACACACACTAATCCACCGGAAGCAACCGGATTCACCCACATCAATGCCCCATCACACACACACACACTAATCCACCAGAAGCAACTGTATCCACACACATCAATGCACCATCACACACACACACACACTAATCCACCAGAAGCAACCGGATCCACACACATCAATGCACCATCACACACACACACTAATCCCCTGGAAGCAACTGGATCCACACACATCATTATCCCATAACACACATACACTAATCCACCGGAAGCAACCGGATCCACCCACATCAATGCACCATCACACACACACACACTAATCCACCAGAAGCAACCGGATCCACACACATCAATGCACCATCACACACACACACATTAATCCACCAGAAGCAACTGGATCCACACACATCAATATCCCATAACACACACACACTAATCCACCGGAAGCAACCGGATCCACCCACATCAATGCACCATCACACACACTAATCCACCGGAAGCAACTGGATCCACCCACATCAATGCCCCATCACACACACACACACACACACACACACACACACACACACACACTAATCCACCGGAAGCAACCGGATCCACCCACATCAATGCCCCATCACACACACACACACACACTAATCCACCGGAAGCAACTGGATCCACCCACATCAATGCACCATCACACACACACACACACACACTAATCCACCGGAAGCAACTGGATCCACCCACATCAATGCACCATCACACACACACACACACACACACTAATCCACCGGAATCAACCGGATCCACACACATCAATATCCCATAACACACACACACTAATCCACCGGAAGCAACCGGATCCACCCACATCAATGCCCCATCACACACACACACACACACAC